>JAJEJO010000586.1:426034-449590 GCA_020662805.1 Glaucomys volans | reverse complement strand
GTGGGGGATTCTGAGAAATGGGGAGAGAGTGACTGTGGCATAAAGACTGTTTAATGATTTTTTTTGTATTAAATATCTTGCTTATATTTCTTTTTTCTACTACTGTCTTATTTTTGTGTTTTATATTATTCAATATTTCTCTTTCAACTCCAAGCCCATTCTTTTCTTTATAGTATTCAGGCTTCAGTGTTCTTACAAAGGAATTTTCAGAATTTGGGGTCTGAAAGAAATGTATTGTAACTCTGAACTGAACTACAATCCCAGCCAATTTGCATACAGTGCGCAAAGCCTCTGGAGCAGGAGGTGGGTGGTACTGCTCTAGCAGGAATTTCTGTTGCTGGGGTCCCAGGGACAGGATCCTTACACATGCCACCCAAGCACAAGCTCTGTGTGACTCAAATGACATGAGGCAGAGGCTCCCAACTTACTTCTATGTATACCTTGTGCCCTTTTTATTTCTTGAAAATGTTTTTCTATTTAGTCAAATAGTAATTTGTTCTGCTAACCCATGTAGTAGTCACACATGTCAGGCTACATATTCAGTTATGTGATAAAGGCACCCTCTTTTTTCTCTTCTCTTCAACATGGATGAAAATAAATCTCTGGGTCTAAGTTGTGGGTGCTCCTCTGTGCCCAGGGGGTGGGGGGCAGTCAGAGTTGGAGCATCTGTTGTACCTTGTCATTTCTGCTTTCTGGAACATCTGGCAAGATGGTCAGCATTCTTGGTTGTTACAGACCACTGTTGCATCTTCTTTGTCCCAACTCAAGGTCTCTTCAGGCCTGCTAGATCTCTCTCAGCCACATTTGGAACATTGAGTGCCACAGTGACATATAGAAAATTCTGTAGAGCTGTCTCAGGCCCTCTGAGCAAGGAAACCATTGCACAGCCATTGAGTTCTCCAACACCTAACTGAATGAGGAGAACTGAAAGACCTGACTTAGCAGACTGTCCAGACTCAACTCTGAAAACAGCCACTAGAAATTGTCGTGGCTGCCAGGGCTCAGGGAAGGGCTGGGTGGTGCTAAGAACTTTGGCTGAATGGGCTTTAGGAAGGGAAGGATGGATGGAGGGAAGGAGAGAAACTCTAGAGTAATATCTCAGAATATTATCTCACCACACCAGAATTCACGATTCAATAATTAGTCTCTGATTTGGGACATAAGTCAACAATGATAGGCCAGGGCTGGGGATGTAGCTCAGTGGTAGAGCACTTGCCTAGCATGTGTGAGAGCCTACATTATTTTGTCTTTTTTCATTTTAAAGATGTAGCTATGACAGGACATTGTTTTCACAAGTCCAATGCTGTCCACACTAACAGCAAAATTGGGAAGTGGTGGTGCTGCATACTGCTTCTCCCTCCTGCCCTATTCTTCTCTCTTTTATTGCTTTCTATTTCTAAGGTGCATCTGTTATCTTGGTCTCCTCTTCCCCAAAGGAAAAAAATTAAGATAAATTCAATCATATTAAAAGTCCTTATCTTGTAGGAATATTTAAATTTTAAAAGGGGACAGTATGGTTGGGCATGGTGGTACATACCTATAATCCCAGCAACTTGGGAGGCTGATGCAGGAGGATAGCAGGTTTGAGGCCAGCCTCAGTAACTTGTCTCTAAATAAAAATTTTTAAAAAGGGCTGAGGATGTGGCTTGGTTGTAAAACACTCTTAGGTTCAATTTCCACTACCAAAAATTAAACAAAACAAAACAAAACAAAAAACCAAGAGCACAGTATGGATAAGTCAACAGTTAACAGAAAGGAATGTATCACTGTAAATGGAATTTAAGATCATTGTAGGGGAGAAATTTTTACTTTTTTTTCCCTATAGAAGCAAACACCACATGGTTTAGGGTAAAGGAAAGGGAACCCTCACCCGCTTTTTTAATGAAATGTTGGGACAAATCAGTGAAAGGAGGAACAATTCATAGAAGGAAGTGGGGAGAACTGAGGACCTAGCAGACTGCTCAGGCTCTAGGGCAGAAATGAGAGGACAGATGTGAGAGGGTGTTTACCAGGCCATCAGGCTCTGAATGGTAGAGCAGCAGTCAGAAGGAGCCATTGACAGGTCTGGTGTACTGGGACCAGTACTGGTGTACTTTGGACTGGACAAGTTCAAAAGAGCGAAATGGGAAAAGATATTTACTTACGTGTGCTTGGTGTATATAGTGGGCTTAAAGACACCGAGCCAGAATTGTTGGAGGTTCATGGTGACGAGAGGAGGGAAGTGGAATCTTTAGTATTTTTTAAAGAATCCCTTCCATGCATTGTGCTGTTTCTTAATTTTGAAATATGGCCAGAATTTATTTTCCAGGGCACCTTGAAATATACAATTTAGTGTATTCCTTATATGTTGAGCAAAGGAGATCTTAAAAAAATAATGCCTTTCAGATGTCACTTCTGATCACCTGTATTCTCAGCACAAAACTTGTAAATAGTCTTACCTCTAAGATCTTCTAACACAGTTGGGTCTCTCTCTCTCTCTCTCTTTGGTACCAGGGATTGAACCCAGGGGCACAAACTACTGAGCTATATCCCTAGCCCTTTAAAAAATATTTTATTTAGAGACAGGGTCTTGCTAAATTGTTGAGGCTGGCTTCGAAATTACAATCCTCCTGCCTAAGCATCCCAAGCTGCTGGGATTATAGGCATGGGCCACCATGCCCAGTCAGTTGGGTCCTTTTATTCTACTTTTGCTTAGTAAAGTGGGCCAGGCCCAGTGCACAGGAATTACTTGGAATATTCCCATGCTTCCACTGTCCTGACTGACCTGAGCACAGCTGGTTCAATGTGTCCTTAATGGACTTATTGGATCTTATTACATTCATATTGGATTATTAGCTCTTGGACTTGGGCCCCAATCTCCTTCATTCGTAGTTGTGAGCCTTCTTTCTTTGTCAGATATTGGATGTGTGTACCAAACATTAGGATTCCCCTTGTTATGTTATTGCCCAGGCATGAGGACTTGGATTTGGCAGTCAGGAGTGAGACTAGAACTCAAACAAAGGCATTAAAGCTATGTTGTAATTTGTCTTCAATCACTGACAAAAATACCATATTTTGGATACTAACTATAATCAACAAAAACTTTTTTTTTTTGGCCGGGGGGGCCTGGGGATTGAACTCAGGGGCACTTGACCACTGACCATATCCCTAGCCCTATTTTGTATTTTATTTAGAGACAGTGTCTCACTGAGTTGCTTAGTGCCTTGCCATTGCTGAGACTAACTTTGAACTCAAGATCCTCCTGTCTCAGTCTCCTGAGCCCCAGGGATTACAGGCATGAGCCACTGCCCCTGACAGAAATCTTCTTTTTAACAAGTTTGTTTGTAATCCTACCATCACGGTGGGTTAGCTAATTGAAATATAATAAATATCAAGTTTCTATGCCTCTAATTTTCTTGGTGGCAAACCAGCAGAACACATCTTCAAGATCAGATACTTAAGCACCATCAGGCAAAGGAATTATAGGCTGATGGTTAACAAACTTGCTTGAGAGATTTTTCTGAGGGTTAAGATGAGGATGAGCTAACTTAAGACATGAGGAAATAGATGCCTTGGAGCAAGTGTACACACTATGCCTAGCTGTGGGTTTTGGAAAAATGACAGGAACAAACAAACCAGTCACTTAAGAATCCCTGATGGGTTGGTCCCTTCTGAGTACAAAGGGGACACTTGGGGACAAAGCTTAATGGAAAGGTAGCTTGACAAGCACAGCCCAGTCTTTCTGATAGCAGTCTTACCTTGGATTCAGTAAGGGGGAGGTGGGCACAGTGGCAAAGCCTGGGCTTCAGAGCCAGAGAGGCCTGACCTAGAGTCCTGTCCTCTGTGCTTACGGGCTGTGTGCTCTTGTACACATGACCAAATCTGTTTCAGCTTTCATTTTCTTCAACCATAAAATGGAGATTATCTTAGAGGTTATTGTAATGATTAAAATAATTTATAAACATCTCCTGGTCAATGAATGAATGTTTTATTTCAGGGAACAAAGGTCAAATTCTAGTGACTCTCATAATTGGCAGGCTTGTTATCTGGTTATGATAATGCACATGTACTCGTGGATTTGGAAACACAGCTCAGGGTGGTTTAGCACTGTTGACATGGTCCACAGAGGACTGATTCCAAGACTTCCCTAGGTTTTGCCAAGTAGCGATAAATGCTGATGGAAACTGTCACTTGTCACATTCCCAGCAGTCAGGCATCTCCCTAATCTCTCTGCTCCTTTCCAAGCAGGGCTGACATGGAAGGCAGATCAAAAGTCAGACAAGTGGTACAGCATTGGCATCAGTCCTTTGCCCATTCAAAGAAGCCTGATGCTCAGAGCTGGCTGGGAGAAATGGGCTAGAGGAGCTCAGATGATTTAATAGTGAAAGCTTCCTCCCTGTATTAGTTTGTTCATATTATAACATGTTACCACTTAAGTGTGGTCATGCCCAGAATTAATCAGAGTTTTAATCTGCAATGCTGTAGTGTAAGTGAGAAGGGGATCCTGGGAAGGTGCTTTGGACTTTTCAAGTTCATCTCAGTAGAATTTGTAGAACTGTTGGGTGTTATTGCTGACATGAATTCTCACTTCCTTAGTACATAGGTTCTTATTTCCTTATTTCATCTCCAAATTATTTCAAAATATGAGTTTGCATCCTATTAGTAACCATCAGAGTGGCAGCAATTTCCTAAGGTCTGATTGGAAATAGGAATGAGGTTCAACTTCATTCATTTTCTTCCATGGTTTTTCAGTCAATCGTGTGTGAATAGGTTGTTCAGTGCTTCAGCTGCAAGTGAAGTGGTGGAGAATGTTAGACTATTAGCATCATGAAGTAACTCTTATCATAAATTCACTACTACATGATATCAAGTCTAGGAAAACAAGCAATGTAATTGCCTATGAGCAAAGATTCTTATTTAACCTATGGACAATTTCATAGGCCTCCAGATCCCCAGAGGATCCTTAATGGAGCCTTACTTAGGAATCTGTGGCAAAAGAAAATTATATGGGTAAAGGGGCAGGAGAATTCATAACATTCTAAAAGTTATTAATTGACACCTATCTCCTCACCTTTATGTCTTTAAAAAAGGAAAGAGGGAAAACATTCCACTATAGTTCAGTGATTTCTAGATACTTGCTTTTCATGAATGAGTTAATTTTGAAAACAAAACTTGAAGAGACTAACATAAGGTTGCCAACTATTAATTATGCCAAGTAAAGAAATTTTAAAATAGATTTATAATAAACCTTTGGCATTGTTTCATGAAGAAAGAAATTAGAATTCCAAAATAAGGGTGTTGGTGTAGTTCCAGAACAAAGAATGGTCTTCAAATTGAATAACAGTGATTAATCTTTAAGTTATTCGAATGTACTATAATACTCACATAACCTTGTGAAATGGATACTGTAATTCCCAGTTTTCAGATGAGGACATCAACATATGCTGAAGTAATGTGTTCAAAGAAACAATAACAAAAAATAAGAGTGTGGATTCATGTCTCCAAAGACCATGATTTTAAAAACTATGTGATAAGCCTTAATAATGCTTTATAGTACATTTAGTTTCACTAAGAACATGGTTACTGTCTTAGTCTATTTGGGCTGCTAAAACAAACTAGCATAGATTGGGTGGCTTATAAACAACATAAACTTATTTCTCACAAGTCTGGAAGCTTGGAAGTCCAAGACCAATATGGTGGCGGATTCAGGGTCCAGTGAGGCCCATTTCCTGGCACATAGACATCTGTCTTATTGCTGTGTCCTCACCTGGTAGAAGGGGTAAGAGGTCTCTCAGGCCTCCTTTATAAGAACGCTAATCCCATTCATGGAGGATTACACCCCAAAGTCTCACCTCCCAATTACATCTCTAAATACCTTTAATGTAATGTCTTACCTCCTAATACCACAACCTCAGGTATTAGGATTTCAATATAAGAAGGGACACAAACGTTCGCACCATAGCAGTTCCATAACTTACTTTTCTCATTTTGACATCAACAATTGAAAAACTAGTCACAATCCCACACCAGCCTGAAAATCAGGGTCTTGTCTGAAAATCAGACAGTTAGTATAGAAGGCATGGACCTCAACTTCATGAGGTATCTCAAATGTAGACTCTGTATTTATTTATTTATTTAGTTGTAAATGGACACGATGCCTTTATTTTATTTATTTATTTTTATGTGGTGCTGAGGAATGAACCCAGTGCTTCACACATGCTAGGCAAGTGCTCTACCATGGAGCTACAACCCCAGCCCAAATGTGGACTCTTAATGTTATCTTCACATATTGAAATGCCTCTAGACACTGAGAGACACCATCAGGTTTAGAAGACAAAGGAAATAATACACCAAACTTCGTGCACACCATTACCAGAGAGACATCCATAGTGCACTGTGAATTGATTTTTTTTTTTTTTTTGTACCAGGGATTGAATTCAGTGATACTCAACCACTGAGCCACATCCCCAGCCCTTTTTTATATTCCATTTAGAGACAAGGTGTCACTAACTCATGATCCTCCTGTCTCAGCCTCTTGAGCAGCTGGGATTACAGGCGTGCACACCCCACCCAGCTTGATTTTTTTGTTTGATTTGAAGTAAAACTTTAAGTTATCTTGTGGAAAACACCATTCTGCTGGCATTGACACTCCATTGTGAGGGAAAGAGTACTCACCCACTGCACACATCTCCATGGAGGGTGGATGATCCACTCACTTCCTCAGAAGGGAAAGGCAGGCCAAGCAGTCCAGGGCTCCTTTCAGCTCCTGCTCCTCACTCTTCCTTCTTCAAGGGAGGAGGGAAAACTCTGCTGATTAGTGAGTGGCTTGGCTCAGTGTCTCTTTCAGAGCCAGTCTGCCCCAGGATGCCTGCATCTTCTGCTCTTCCTATGGTTTGCATACCAAGCAACTCAGCATGCAAAGAGAGACAAATTCAATTGGAGAGGGGTGATCATAAGCCCCCTAACTTCATATCTAAATCTATGTTATCCAAACAGCTTTAAATGTTATAGTTTACATTTTGATATTTAATTTTAGTTCCTAAACTCTACAGCTATATAGTATCGTATAATTGTGAGATGGAGTTTTGAAGGGACCTTAAGAGGTCATCTGGTACCTCATCTAAGCTAATGGCCTCTCCAGAAGAATCTTTTTTCTGACGGGGTAGGGGGGTTACTAGGGATTGATCTCAGGGGCCCTGACCACTGAGCCACATCCCCTGCCCTATTCTTTGTATTTTATTTAGAGACAGAGTCTCACTGAGTTGCTTAGTACCTCACTTTTGCTGAGGCTGACTTTGAACTCGTGATCCTCCTGCCTCAGCCTCCTGAGCTGTTGGAATTAAAGGCGTGTACCACAGTGTCTGGCAAGAATCACTCTAAACATTTTTCTTAGCACTTAATTTGGGCTGCAAGCCTTCTTCATGAATGAGCTCATCTAATTGTTATAGAGATCCTATGAGATAGGTACTATTGATATCACCATTTTACTAATTAGCAACTTGAAACTTGGAGAGGTTAAATAATATGCCCAATGTTACAGAATGATTCAGTAGCAGAGCCCTATTGAGGAATGAACAGAACAGATCCTATCCCATCCCTGTATGGAGAAGACAGTCATTAAACCATGAACCAAATAAATCATTGATGATAGCTATAATGAGTGCTACAATAAGTGCTAAGAGAACACACAATCTGTTGTCTGAGAGGGTCAAGGAAAACATTCTTCCATGATGAAGTGCTATTCAACTGGGGACTTCCACATTCTATAGAAGTTAGCAAGGCAAAGGGATGGGTGGGCTCAGAGTAAGGATGAAGAGTGGGCAGTATTCCAGGAAGAGGGGCATAGTGGCTGGGAGGATTGGAAGTGGAGGGGCCTGGCAGTCCATGGAACTAAAAGAAGGCTAGCAGGCTGGCCACAAAGAGGGTGAGGGATGAAGTAACACCAGATGAGGCTGGACAGCCAGGTTAGGGTCATGACAGAGGCTGTGCAAGTCATGCTAGGAATCTTTGACCTTATCTTAGGAGCATTGCAATACCATTGAAAGGTTTAATAAAGGGAACAGCAATTGTGCTAATTTCTCTCTGTACCCCCTTTATTTTCTGAGCTTTGCTTTCTGACTACATTAGAGAGAAAATTTTCTATTAAGATGCTAATCCCTCTTTAACCCCCTATGGCTTTTTGTGAACCACTAATCTGTCTCTTAACTATGGACAGTGTATGTAAAGAATATTTAATGTTCTCAGCCTAGGCCATACCTTAGAATCATCTGAAAAACTTTTAAATACTCTGATGCAAGGCTACAATAAAGGCCAATCGAATCAGAATCTCTGGGCAAAGATGCCCAACATTCATAGTTTTTAGACACATTGGCTTCTGCAATTTAGTTTTATTTAAATATTCATTGATCCCACTGATATTAAATTCAGGCACACACAAAGATAAGTGTGAACAGCTGTTAGCAGCTATTAACTATTCAGAAGTTGTAGCTGTTACAGTTGCTACAAACGGCAAGCCAGATTGAGGCAACCCAGGAATCAACAGGCAATGACGAGAACCCTTGAAGCCAAAATCAATGAAAATAACAAATTATACGACTGCATATCCACAGTAGCTTACCTGGTCTCTTCACTGCATCACTACTGGGAAGGAAATGCCAGAAATCTGAAACCTCAAGACAAGAAAGGTAGATGCACATGTTCTTGGATACCATGTGTGAGAATTCAGAACAGTTGAGGTAGCCTGCTGCTTTCTTGCCTTTCAGAGTTAGACAGAGGAAGGAGGCACACATCCATCTATTCAAACATTTATTGAGCATGTATTCTGTATCAGGCAGTGTGCTAGGTTTTGGGGCTACAAAGATTATCCACATTTCCTAGATTTAAGATGCTCACAGAAGACAAGGAATCAAATCTGCTTTTTAATTTATTGAATCAAAATGAAAATGCCTATTTGGTATTTCAAGAGGCTGATCTGGGACTGGGACTGTGGCCCAGTGGTAGAGTGCTTGCTTAGCATGCCATAAGGCCCTGGGTTTGATTCCCAGCATGGGGGTTGGGGAGGCTGATCTATGGATAAAAATAAAAAGAAAGATTCAAATCTTCTGGGGGAGAAAAATTCATTATGGATCAAGGGAAAATTCTATCCTTCAAACCATGAAACCATATATCTTCAAGATTAGACTGTCAGGGTATTGATTTTGAAACATATTTTCAGAGAAGAGCAATAATTTTTTAAAAAGATGTTTTGTGTATCTTCTAGCATTAGATCAGGCACCAAAAAGCATCTAACAGATACTATTGATTATGGTTAAATGATTACCCAAGCTAGAAAGAATATCTTTTTCCTAAACAAAGATTAAAATAAATAAATAAATAATAAATATTCCAGTATGAAACAGACCAAGTATTGAAGGCTGTGAAGTTCTACAAGATTTAAAAGGCTATAGAATCAAGTCTCATTTTTGAAGTTCTGGAGATAGTCTAAGTTCTTGATGGTCTCTAGATCTTAAAATTCTGAGATTTCAACCAGAATATGAGAAGAAAAGCATTCTTGTCCAATAAATATGCAAATTTTCATTTCCATATAAGTACTTCTCTTACTTGACTCAACTTTAAGATAAAATGAGAGTTAAAGATATATTTCATAGCTTAGAGAATTATAGGTGATAGGAAGAGAAGATAAATCAGAAGACCATTCAATATGATGTAGAGAAGCTTTTAGAAATGTACCTGCCAGGCCTCTGATGGGGTGTTCTGGAGCGTAGGAGCTGGCCTGGGGGGCTGGGCATGAATGCATTTAACAAACTCTACTGATAAGTCTGAAGCTAAAATAGCTCAGGACTAATGATCAATTCTGTATTAGCCCATTTTGCATTCATATAATGAAAAACCTGAGGCTAGGTAACTATGTAAAGAAAAGAGAATTATTTAGCTCACAGCTCCTTCTGAAGGTTCAAGGGCCTGCCTCTGAACCTGATGGCCTGCTTGCTGGAGGAATTTTGAGGTGGCACAAGACATCACAGGCCAAGAGACAGGAAGGATGGATGTCTTTCTGGTCTTTCTCTCTTTTATAAAGCCACCAGGAGGTCTCCCACCTGATGACCTTATCTAATCCTAATCACTTCCCAAAGGCTTTACCTTTAAACACTATAGTTGGATTAAGTTTCCACCCTGTTAACTTCAAAATGGGGATTAAATTTCAACACCCATAACCTTAGAAGACACACTGAAGCCATATCTAATCCAAAGAAAAGTCCATTTGGTAGAAGAAGAAACTAAGACCCAAAGATTTGAAATAAGCTATTCAAAGTCTTATAGCTAGCTAAAAACAAAACTTAATATTGTGCTTTCTATTATGCCCCATAGATTTCCATATTTCTGCCAAAGTCACCATAGCCTTGATTCCATTACCTTATCTTTTGTTTTTAAATAATTAAGACATGTTTTTGTCTTTGATGTTGGAGAGGAGGGAAGCTTAGCTCAGAATGAACAAGTATGCCTAATCACCAGCAGCAGCTAGAAGGCATGATCATAAATACCTCAAACAATCATTTAAATGAAAGACAGTTCATTGGTGTCGTCTCCCAGATTTGGAATTAAGAGGAAACTGTTGTTTATTTAAATAACAACTACATTCATCATAATAGAGTCTTTTTTCTCTACTCTGACTTTTAAAATGAAATATACTTACTGTAGTTAAATAAAATTGAAAACCATAACATTATGTATTGAGACAACATTTAACTTTTTTCTTTGTAATATAATAGTAAAGTATAGATATTTCCCCCATTTTTTGCTAAAAATATTAGATACTTTTCTATCTTGATTTTAAGTATGACCACAAGTCTGTGTCTAACTGAACTAAATAAATTCTAAATAGAAAGTTGTGTCACATTTTGAATTCCATACACATTCTTACTCCATTCATTCATTCTTACTGTTTTAAAATACTCAGATCAGTATACACAACTCTATTTATTCTAATGCTAAATATGAATGCAGGTTCCAGAGAAACTACAAATGTTTTTTATACCACCTCTGATTTATGAGGTTAATAACCCATGTTTTTGTTTCATTTTGTTTTTTGTGGTGCTGGGATGGAACCCAGGGTGTCACATGTGTTAGGCAATGCTGCACCCCTGAGCTACACCCCTAGCCCTGATAACCTGTCTTCATGCTCTTTTCTGTTCCAAAATTGCAATTATCCAGCTAGGTTGGCCCCTGTGTAAGCTGCAAAGAGGCATTGTGGGTTAGGGTGTGTGTGTGTGTGTGTGAGAGAGAGAGAGAGGGAGAGAGAGAGAGAGAGAGAGGAAGTTTAGAAGGAAGTTCCACTGAACTTCTATGAGTATCCAGTTGTTGTTCTATCACTTCCAGGTTCCCTTTATGTCAGTAACCCTTTACTTTCTTTTTTCCTATGAAGCTCTTTTTATTTCCTAGAGAAGGCAAGGGTATACCACTGAGGTTAGATTAATCATTCATAGTACAGTGAAAAGTATTAAGCACCAAGTAACAAAGGGCCAAATTTCTGGAAGCTCAAAAACTTTGAGGGGAAAAAAATCCATGCCATAAAGCCCTCAATGATTTCTCCCTGAATCATGACCCCCTCTGGACTTTTCCAGAGCTTCACTCATGCTCTTGCAAGGCCACAAGCCTTCTTCTGCTTCGAACCCTTAATCCCACCGTGTAGTGTAATGCATCACAGCCAGTGCAAGTAGACACCTTGCACTTTCCTTGACCTCACTGCGGTTCTTTGTGTGCAGCAGCGCTCACAAGGAGTATCAGAAGACCATGCTTTAAGATTAGCTTGGGGGGGTCACTATTGATCAAGGGTGGGTTGTAAAAGATTGATGTAAGGCTGGAACACAGGAGCTTCCCTAAAGTGCTCTTCTCACGTTACACAGCAATCAGACCGATGATTCAAGAGGGAACACGTTCTTTCAGTTGGTATGTTATTTCATGAAACTTTGAAAAGAGATACACCGATGACTTAGAAAGCTCTTAAGAGAATCTTTCTAGGAAAGCTCAAATTAGGAAAGGCAAGAACCACTGTGAAACATCTGTAGAGGTTCTCTCCACCAGCAGTCTTGGATACATCCATGTTCCAATTGGACAATCTCTCAGGAATGATTAGACCTGGCTCCAAGTATCAACTGCTCAAGATTTCCTATCGCCATAGTTCTCTAAGTTTCCAACTCCACAACTAACAGTTCATGTCCCATGGAAACTAATCAGAAATGTAAAACTTGTGACCCTATCCTCAGACCTACTGAACCAGGAATTCTGAGATGGAGCATTAGCACCCTGATTTAACAAGCGCTCCATTTAACTCTGCCCCAGGCTGATGAGAACCTAGCTCCTTCCTGACCCACCTACCCTGCTATGTACTGGTGGCTCAAATCACCTGGAAATGTGCCCTTGGGGCTTAGGCTCTTGGACAGTGGAGAGTGGGGAAGATAATGAAGCTTACTATCTCTTTTGTGTTATTAAGATAAATACCCCAAGGTGTCTCCACTAAATATCTTAATTATCAATTTCAATATATCAATTCAGCTGAGCTGGAACAGTGCTTAGTTGGACACTATAACTTGATCTGGGATTCTGAAGTGATATTTATCTTCTGGCATGGCCACAAAGAATGAGTTTAGTAGGATAATAGCATATAAGCATTTTTAAGACGCATGTTTAATTAACGCTTGAGAAAATATCACTTGTTAGAGGCCTTAGGACCTCTGATTGTTTTTCTGATCTTTATTATAGGATCTTACAGTCAGTTAGTGATATAATCAGGGCCACAAACCACACTGTTACCATTTGAGAAGGGGTGCTTGTTCTAGGGATTCAAAAACTGCCTATATAGGGTCAGGGATGCCTTATGCCACTCAGTAATTACATTTCAACATTTTCCTCACATGAAACTGATGGGAAGTCTAAATTTTGGGTTGATCAAAAACCAAGATGACATCCTACCCTCAGGAATTGAATCTGATGGTTCATAGACATCTTTTCTAAAATTTTTAAAAAATTTGTTCTAATTAGTTCTACATAGCAGTAGAATGTATTTATATATTTTGATAAATCATATATAAATGGAGTATAATTTCTAATTTTTCTGATTGTACTTGTTGTAAGATCACATCGATCTTGTAGTCACATATATACATGAAGTAATAATGTCTGTTTACTATCCTTCCGCTCCCTCCCTTCACTTTCCTCTACCTAATCTAAAGTAACTCTATTCTTCCCTAGTGACCCACTCCCTTATTGTGAATTTGCAACTGCATATCAGAAAAAACATTCAGCTTTTGTTTTTTTGAGATTGGCTTATCTCACTTAGTATGATATTCTCCAACTCCATCCATTTACCAGCAAATGCCATAATTTCATTCTTCTTTAGGGCTGAGTACACAATATTCCATTGTGTATGTGTACCACAATTTCTTTATCCATTCATCTGCTGAAGGATATCTAGGTTGGTTCCAGACATCTTAATGATCTATTTGTTATGGTTTGGATATAGGGTGTCCCACCAAAACTCTGCCACTGACTAGCTATGTATCTTTGGAAAACTGTTAAAACTTTCTTGTATCAAGTTAATTTCTGCATCTGTTAAATAGGAATAACAGGCTTGTGTTTTGGTTTGAATATGAGGTGTCCCTCCACAACTCCTGTGTTAATGCAGGAATGTTCAGAGGTAAAATAATTAGATTATGAGAGCCATAATCTAATCAGTCCATCCTGGTTTGAATTACTGATTGGGGGAGGGTGTTAACTGTAGGCAGGTGGAATATGACAGGAGGATATTGGTCACTGAGGGTGAGCTTTGGAAGGGTGTGTCTTCCCTGCAGTGCCTCCCTTACTTTGCTTCCTGACCCCACTTTGAACCAAGCAACTTTCCCCTGCTGAGCCCTTTGACCATGTTGTGCCACCTCACCTTGGGTCTAGAGCAATGGAATCAGCCATCTGTCGACTGAGATGTCTGAAATTAGGCACCCCAAGTAAACTTTTCCTCCTCTAAGCTGTTTTTGTTGGGTATCTTCGTCACAGCAATGAAAAATGGACTAAAGCAGAAGTTGATACCAGGAATAGGGTCATTGTTATGATTAACCTGACCATGTGGTTCAGAGGTCTTTGGAACTGGTTTATGGGTGGAATTTTGAAAAGTTTAGAGTTGCAAACTGAAAAAGCTTTAGAATGTTGTAAGTGAAGCTTAATGGGTTATTCTGGTGGGTGCTCAGAAGATCAGAATGTCAAAAGAAATGCAGACTGTGCTCATGAGTTTTCAGAGGAAAATGAGAACTCTGGTCAGAATTGGACTAAAGGACACTCAGGTTATATTATAGCAAAGAACTTTTGCATTTTGTCAATGTCCTGAGACTTTGTGGGGGCTGAATTTAAAAGTGATGGACTAATTAATTTGACAGAGGAAATTTCAAGGCAGCTCAACATTCAGGGGGTGGCATGGCTATTGCTGACAGTTTTTAAGCCAAGCTTACTGTGAGAATTGGAAGTGGAAAGCAGAACTAAAAGATTTTTAAAAACTTGCAGTTTGTCCAGAAAAGTGCATATAAAACTGGGACCAGTTATGCTTGTTGAGGAGATAATAGCCCCTAAAGTGATACTAAGTACTTTGCACAGGAATAGGAAAGATGCCTTGAGGGCATTTCAGGAATTTGTAAGACCACATCCATTGCAGGATTAAGGATATAAAAGGGAAAATTCCTATGAGAAGAAATCACAGGGGCGCCCTGTTCACACAGGAGTCCTAGGAAGTTGTTTCACCATGCTGAAATGTGCAGGTGCTCAGAGGCCACTGCAGTTGTGAATCCAGGGGGCTCAAGTATTGGAGGATTTGGCAGTAGACCTTGGCATCATCCATGTTGTACTGGTTCTATGGTAATGCAGGATGCTTGATTTAGGGGTTCATGGAGGCTTCCATTGAGACTTCAAAGAAAGACCTGGGGGTCCAGGCAGAGCATAGCAGGGTTGAAGTCTGGTTTCCCCTGAGAGGTTTATGCATAAAACTGTGAAACTGAAGCTGAAATGGAGACCCTAGGAATTAAGAGATGCCAAGAATGTGGACTGTCTGCTGAGAAAAGCTGTTGGTTATGGAAAGAGCCAGGCGTAAAGAGGGCCCATGTACACTGCAACTAGCAAGACCCAAGGGGCAGGTTTGTTCAAGCCCTTTGGAGAGCACATCTTGTCACCATGTGTTCTAGATGCTGTATGTGAGTTACAGAAGAGTTTGTTTGCCTGACTGAGTTTCAGTACTGCTCTGACCTCATCCTTTGTTTCTATGCCCCTAGTCCCCACTTTTGGAATGGGAATGTTTACCCTGTGCTACTGTATGTTGTATACCTGTAACTTGATTTTGATTTTTACAGGGCTCATACTGAGAATTTGCCTTGAATCTCAAATAAATCTTTGTACTTGGACTTTGGGTCAATGCTGGAACTGTTAAGACTATGGCACTCTTGGAGATGAACTAAATGCATTTTGTACTGTGAGATGGATATGAGCTTTGGGGGGCTAGGGGAAGAATGTTAAGGTTTGGATGTGAGGTGTCCCCTAAAATCTCCTATCAGTGCAGAAATATTCAGAGATGAAATGATTAGATTATGAGAACTACAACCTAATCAGTCCATCCTAGTTTGAAAGAACTGAATAGTGGTAACTGTAGGCAAGTGAGGTGTGACTGGAGGAAGTGGGTCACTGAAAGGTGCGTCTTTTCCGATGCCCCTAGCCTCACTGTGCTTCCTGACCCTGCCATGAACTGAGCAGCTTTCCCCTGCAAGCCCTTCAGCCATGTTGTGCTATCTCACCTTGGACCTACAGCTACAGAATTGGCCATATATGGACTGAAATTTCTGAAACTGGGAGCCTCAAATAAACTTTTTATCCTTTAAGTTGTTCTTGTTAGGTATTTTGGTCATAGTGGGGGAAAAGAAAAATTGACAAAAAATGCTGTTCAAGTGTCAATTGAAAACCTGATTATTCTTATTCATTGTTTGTCAAAAGATTCCAGGAAAGTATGTGAAATTCTATTGCATTTATTTGAATTATTTTGGTTGCAAGAAACAGAACCTATTAAGCTTAGCTTAAGCAAGAAAGAAGGCATTGATTATTAGGGAATCAAAGAAAGAAATGGATAAGCAGGACTCACCCAAGTAGGAGCCCTGGTATGAAACATTGAAGGAGCCAGCAGTTCTTTCTGGGTCTCTTCTTGGTCAGCTTCTCTCTACTAGCTAGCCTCATTCTTCTTTCAGGAATAGAAATGGTATTTTTCTATTTCATAGACTACATAGGGATAAAAAAAAGTCACAGTCATGGGTTTTATAGGTTGAGTATAGAAATGTCCAGTGAGACACTCAGTAGTCTTATTTTTTAAAAAAAATTTTTAGTTGTAGATGGATGCAATACCTTTATTTATTTTTATGTGGTGCTAAGCCTCGAACCCTCACATGTGCTAGGTGAGTGCTCTCCCACTGAGCCATAACTCAGCCCTTCAATAGTCTTTTTTTAAGTTAAAAAATAACAGCTTTGGGCTGGGGTTGTGGTTCAGCCAGTAGAGTGCTTGTCTAGTACATGCGAGGCACTGGGTTCGATCCAACTACAACTAAAAATAAAAAAAATAACAGCTTTATTGAGATAGAGTTCACTAATTCACATATCATAAGCTTTACTTCTAAAGTGTAAACATCAGTTATTGTTGATTTTTTTTTTAAATTTTTTTGGGTCCTGGAGATTGAACTCATGGACACTCAACCACTGAGCCACATCCCCAGCCCTGTTTTGTATTTTATTTAGAGACAGGGTCTCACTGAGTTGCTTAGCGCCTTGCATTGCTGAGACTGGCTTTCAGCAATGGATCCTCCTGCCTCAGCCTCCTGAGCCACTGGGCTTACACTGTGCCCCAGTAACACCAGTTTTTTTAGTAGAATTGATCATCATTATTCATGGATTCTCTATTGGTGATTTCACTTAGTCAGTAAAACTTATTTGTAACCCCCAAATCAACGTGCACAGCATTTTCTTTGTCATTCATGGACACTTGAAAAGTAGCAAAGCATCTGTGTCAATGAACAGCCATGTTCCCAGCTCAGGTTGAATAAGATGATGCTCTGCCTTCTTATTTTAACTCTCTTGCAGCCAAGTGTGCTTTTTATTATCTACTTAACAGTGTCACATTTTTTCATATTGTTGATCATTTTATTGGTCATTTCACTATTTAATAGCCCCTAAGTGTAGTGCTGAAGTGCCAGCTAGTGTTCCCAAGTGCAAAAAGTCTGTGATGAGCCTTACAGATAAAATGCACGTGTTAGATAAGTTTCATTCAGCTTGTGTTATTAGCTATTTGCTGTGAGTCTGTTATTAATGAATCAACAATATGGTGCATCCAGAAACAGGAAGAGGAAAATTGCCAATTTGTTAATTAGGTTGCCCTGGAAAGCACTAAGGGAACATCTGCAGTGTGTCAAGAAGCTATGAAAAAGAGAAGAGCGGCAGATGTGCAAGGAGTGGGCAATTGTTTCCAGCTCTCCTCTTTGGCCTCCTTGGTGGGTGCAGGAAGCTGAAGCAGTGCTGGGAGCATTCCCCCTTCCTTCCCTCCCAAACTTCCCCAGCCCTCTGACACTGTACTGTCTCTCCAGCAAGACTGTCCTTACCTGGGTATGGCTTGTGTTCAGCAGAAGATTCATTCTCAGCAAAACAAACAAACAAAAACAAAGCAAAACAAAACAACAGGAAACTGGACAAAAGAAGAAACAAGGAAGTGACCAAGGCTGCTGCAAAAGCTGCCTTAATATACACCTGCACTATCTGTAGGACGTGATTGCTGGACCCTAAGATCTTTAAGACCTTCAAGTAGCAAGCATCCTTGAGAACAAGCGTCCTAAGACTCCACTTCCTGCAGAATTGGCCATTCAGGCATGAAGTTATTTACAGGTGGATTCATGACACCTTTGACTCTTCTACTGTCTCAGACCTTAGGTAACAAACCTGTAACTGATTTTCTAACACACTGTTGATCAGCAAAAATAAAGGGGCTACAGAAACACTCATTTTTATGCTGTTCCCTTTTGGGTTTCCTGCAAAGACAATTCTATGTAAATACATGTTTGACTCTGATTTGAAAATCTGAAAGTCATTCCATCCTTGTTAAAAAATTTCTTTAAAAAATTTGATGTATAGTGACGTTCATATTGTGTAAAATAACTCATTTAACAAAGTACTTTGATTTTACAACATCACCAGAAAAAAAAAAGAAAAAAAGGAAAAAGGGGGGCTAAATTTGTGAATTTATGAGATGAAAACCAATTCAAAAAGTGTAGATCCATTGTCATGAATCTGAAAGCCAGAGAAGTTTATGGTTATATTATACAGGGTCAGGAAAATATTAACCCTTTCTTGGATAGTGTTTTGGTACTAAACACCTGCATATAATTAAATATGAGAAGTATATACTAGGGGACTGAGGATGTAGATATGTGTTAGAGTGCTTGTCTAGCATGCATGCAGTCCTAGGTTAAAAAAATCACACACACACACACACACACACACACACACATTAAATAAAGTGTCTTTAAAGAGAAATGCACAAAAAATAGAGTTTTGTATTGATTGGTTAATAAAAATGTGACCTGAAGCTTTTGGTAATATAATGCTGTATTCCGTTAGGAGTAATGATTTAATATCCACTAATTCAATATTTGTGGAAATCTTATATATTATAACTACCACAAATAACAAGTATCAACTGTATATTCATGAAATTATACCTCAATTACCACAAAGTCCAGAATATCTTTATCATCCTCCAAAGAAACTGTAGTCCTTAGTAGTCACTTCCCATTTCCTTCCTGCACCAGCTCCTTGCAACTACTGATTTATGTTCTGCCTATACGGATTTGCCTGTTCTGGACATTTCATATAGACAGAATCATACAATATGTCCTGTTGTATTATTGTTCTTTCACTTTGCATATTTTCAAGTTTCACCTACATAGTACTCTCTACCCACTTTCTGTGGGTTCAAATACCTAAGGGCAAATGTGTTCTGAAAATATTAATGGAAATAAATAACAGAAAATAAATACCTTATATATTTTAGAATTGCCATTATCATGCTGTTCTGTTTCTCATAGTGGGGCATAAATCATCTCTTGGTCTTGCGTATCTACCTTGTGCGTATGCTATCTACCCATAGCAGTTGAGAGATAGAGGGGCGAAAAACTACATTTGCATAACTTTTAATACATTTTATTGTTACACTTGTTATTAGTTATTATTGTTGATATCTTACTGAACTTAATTTGTAAATTAAACTTTATCATAAGTAGGTATGTATAGGAGAAAACACAGTAGTATGTAGGGTTTGGTTTCAGATATCCACTGGGGTTCTTAGAATGTATCCCATCACCTCTGCTTCCCCCCAATAAGCAGGGACTGCAGTGTGTCAGTATTTCATTCTTTTTTTTTTTTCTAAATAACACCATATTATATAAATATAGTACATTTTGTTTATTTATTTGTCACAGGTGAACATATGTCTCTGGAGGAAGATCCTGAGGAGTTCCAGGAGAGAGGGGGGAAAGGGATTCAAGACCAGAGGGATTCTTGGTTTATGTGATGGAAAAGAATTTCAGCATATGCAGAAGCACAGGCAAAGATTTATTTAGGGAAATAGATACACATTCAAGGGGGACAGGCAATCTCAAGAAAGACACATGGTTTGGGGATTCCCAACCCCTCCTTTAAAGGAAATTTTGTGAGGAGTGGGTATAGAAAGTTAGGTAGGAATGACACCCGTTTGGTAATCTCAAGACAGTCATTCTCAAGATCCTTAGGCAGTTGTGGTCTTCTTTATCTGGTCAGTAGATGATGTCAGAAAGTCTCACTAAAACACAAGTTTCTCAAAATATCATATTTCTCTGTTTAATCTATTTATTTTATCTATTTATTGGTAGGTTAATCAATAAAGTACAAGGTCATTACCCTAGTTAACTTTAAGATTTACAGATTTCCCAGGTAAGACCTGGAACAGAGACTGGCTTAGGGAATGACAGGCCTGAGGGTTGGAAAAGGATGCAGAAATATTAAATTAAGATTTTATTTCCATAGCTTTCCTTTATGTCTCCTTTCTCCCTATTTTGTGTCTTCTGTCTTACCTCACATTCATCAACTGATGGACATCTGGATTGTTTGCCTTTGTTGCCAGTGTAATAATACTGTTGTGATCATTTCTGCATAAGGTTTTGTGTAGACATGTTTTTGTTTCTCTTGGGTATGTAAATGTAGAATTACTTTTTCATGTGATAACTCTGTTCACCTTTTTGAAGAATTTCCCAGTTGTTTTCCAAAGTGGCTCACCATTTTTCAATCCCCCATCAATGCAAGAGAGTTTCCATTTCTCTGCTATGCTTGTCAACGCGTGTTACTTGTTATCTCTTTATAGCCAACCTGGTGTGTGAAAAGGTATCTCATTGTGGTTTTGACGTGCATCTCTCTAATGACCTACAATGTTGAGTATCTTTTCATGTACTTATTGGCCATTTGTATTTTTTTTTTTTTGAACCAGGGATTGAACTCAGGGACACTTGGCCACTGAGCCACATCCCCAGCCCTATTTTGTATTTTATTTAGAGACAGGGTCTCACTGAGTTCCTTAGCGCCTCACTAAGTTGCTGAGGCTGGCTTTGAACTTGCGATCCTCCTGACTCAGTCTCCCAAGTCGCTTGGATTACAGGCGTGCGCCACCACGCCCGGCTCATTTGTATTTCTTCACGGGAGAAATATCTTTCCTATTTAAAGGAAATCCTTATTACTCAGCCATAAAGAAGAATAAAATTATGGCATTTGTAGGTAAATGGATGATGTTGGAGACTGTTATGCTAAGTGAGATCAGCCAATCCCCAAAATCCAAAGGCCGAATGGTCTCTCTGATAAATGAATGATGATGCATAATTCGGGGAGGAAAGGTGGCAAGAATGGAGGAAAGATAGCTAGCATAGAGGGAAGGGAGGGGTGGGGGCGGGTGGGGGTAAAATTAATAACAGAGTGTGTGACAGATACCATTGCCCTGTGTATATGCATGAATGCACAGATGGTGTGACTCTACTTTGTGTACAACCAGTGAAACAATAGCTGTACTCCATTTGTGTTCAATGAATCAATAAGTAAATAAAAAAAAGATTTCAAACATTAAAAAAAAATAAAGGAAATCCAAATCCCTTTCCTATTTAAAATTATAATTTTTGGGGAGAATAATAATTCTTCTTATATTTTGCATACAAATCCCTTATCAGATGTACACTTTCTTCTGTTCTGGGGGATTTTTATCTTCTGATGGCTGAATAGGCTTTAGGTCCTGATGCCAATTCTCACAGGCTCATCTTGCTTGGGTGTTCACTTTTCAGATGAAGGGATAACATTGGCAATTGCTTCTTAAGCACCCATGGGATGTGGGATAAGTGCAATTCTTAGAAAGGGGGCCGGACAAGACAGGTAATCAAATAGGGATTCACTACATTGTATAGTTAGTATATCAGTTCCTTGCTTTATAGGGAGGTATATACAACTGCTCTAGAGAGTATAGATTTGATAGGTAGCTAATCAGCCATGAACAAGTGGGCAGGGAAGTACAATGAAGGGCGATGACTTACAAGGAGGACATCAGACACATACATCAGGTTTATAGGTCACAGGACAGGAAACTACAGGGAACCTTATCAAAACACATCTGGAAAGCAGAAACCGCTGAGTCACACCTCCCCCAGCCAGAGTCAATCATAACCCTTTAAGAGAAATATTGTTTAGAGATCATGTCACACCCACCCCTTGTGACCAGGTCATCACTGAAACCATGTCACATTCATCCCTGGTGACTAGGTCACTATAAGTCCCACAAAGAAAATTTGCTGAAGGCTTAACAAAGGAGTATTAACCCACTTAAGGGGGTATGAGAGATCAGGTCAAGAACAAAAGGATTCAAACCCCTTAAAAACCCCAGGCTCTGTAAGTCATACCATCCTCCCCAGAGGCAGTCTGTACAGTGCCTATGCTGTACATTATCTTCATTTCTCACTTTTCTAATAAACTCTTCACTATGTTCTGTGCACCTCACTAGAAATTCTTCTTGTGGAATTACAAGAACTGGTGGCTGAGGATTCTTGGTCACTTTGGCTTTATGGGCAGGTCTCTGCAACAGATTGTTAATGCTTACAGGACCAAGGATATATTACTTACTGATACTGACTTTTTAAGTCAATGCACTCCTTGAGAATAAAATTATGGTATTTGCAGGTAAATGGATGGAGTTGGAGAATATCATGCTAAGTGAAATAAACCAATCCTCCCAAACCAAAGGCCAAATGTTTTCTCTAGTATGTGGATGCTGATCCATAATGCAGGGGGAGGGATGAATGGAGGAACTCTAGATTGGGTAGAGGGGAGTTGGGGGAGGAAAGGGCAGGGGAGTGGTAAAGATGATGGAATGAGATTGACATAATTACCTAGGTACTTGTATGATCATATAATGGTGTGACTGTACATCATGTACAACCAGAGAAATGAATAGTTGTGCTCCATTTGTGTACAATGAATTGAAATGCATTCTGTTGTCATGTATAACTAATTAGAACAAACAAACGAAAAAGACAATGCACACCTTGAATAAAAAGAGTAAAAATTCCTGATTTTTTTTATGAAAGTGTATAAGTTCAGAAAAGGTGTTGATATTTGAAAACCATCCTTTTAAAAAATTCTTTTTTTTCTTTTATTTATTTATTTATTTATTTTTTATTTGCTTATTGATTCATTGAGCACAAATGGAGTACAGCTATTGTTTCTCTGGTTGTACACAAAGTAGAATCACACCATCTGTGCATTCATACATGTACACAGGGCAATGATGTCTGTCACACATTCTGTTATTATTCTTACCCCCCCCCCCCGGCCCCACCCCTCCCTTCCCTCTATGCTATCTATCCTTCCTCCATTCTTGCCACCCTTCCCCCCCACATTATGCATCATCATTCATTTATCAGAGAGACCATTCGGCCTTTGGATTTTTGGGATTGGCTAATCTCACTTAGCATAACAGTCTCCAACATCATCCATTTACCCCACCAGCAATGGATGAGTGTACCCTTTTCCCCACATCCTCGCCAACACCTGTTGTTGCCTGTATTCTTAATAAAAGACATTCTAATTGGGTAAGATGAAATCTTAAGGTGGTTTTGATTTGCATTTCTCTTATAACGAGGGATGTTGAACATTTTTTCATAAATCTGTTGATTGCTTGTAGATCTTCCTCTGTAAAGAGTCTGTTCATTTCCTTGGCCCATTTATTGATTGGGTTATTAGTGTTCTTGGTGTAAAGATTTGCCCTCTTTCACCACTACTATTCAACATTGTTCTTGAAACTCTAGCCAGAGCAATTAGACAGACCAAAGAAATTAGAGGAATACGAATAGGAAAAGAAGAGATCAAACTATCCCTATTTGCTGATGACATGATTCTCTATTTAGAAGACCCCAAGAATTCCACCAGAAAACTTCTGGAACTCATAAATGAATTCAGTAA
>JAJEJO010000586.1:399906-425634 GCA_020662805.1 Glaucomys volans | reverse complement strand
GAAGAGAAAATAGGTCCAAATCTTCATCATGTTGGCCTAGGACCAGATTTCCTTAACATGACTCCCAAAGCGCAAGAAATAAAAGCAGGAATCAATGATTGGGATAGAGTCAAACTAAAAAGCTTTTTCTCAGCAAAGGAAACAATCAGCAATGTGAAGAGAGAGCCTTCAGAGTGGGAGAAAATCTTTGCTACACACACTTCAGATAGAGCACTAATCTCCAGAATCTACAAAGTACTAAAAAATTCTTAATAGAGAAGAAAATTGATGGCATTTACAAAACATGTTATCTTATTTGAATAACAGTCCTTCTTCAAAGTTTCAAAGGAAAACAAGAGTGAAGAAATTTCAAATTGATTTAATCTAAGTATGTTCTTTTGAGATAAGGATTTGGGGATACAAAGAAAGACATAGTGAGTCTCAAGAGAGAAGCACCCATAAACCACTGGAATGCAGAAATGCCCAAGAACCATTGGAATGCAAATCAAGCCACTCAGGATAACCCAGCTCCCCTTGGCCCAATTCTTGGCTGAGTCTTTGCCTGTAAAAGTAACATAATAGGAAAGCAATGTGCAAGTGCTAGAAAAATTAGTGAGAAATTACATAGCTCCACCTTGACTCCACTTCTAGTCCAGTACAGAGCCCACATTCTCCCTTGAATATGTTTCTACTTTCCTAAATAAATCTGTCTGACTCTGAGTGGAACATGATGAAATTCTTTTCCATCAGATACACCAAAGACTTCACTGGTCCTGAGTTGAGGTGCCCCTGTCTGGGAGCTCCATTGGTGACACTTCAAGAAGGTACAGAATATCATATGACAAAATATGCCTCTTTGACACATGGATTATTTTGAACTAAAGGCAACATTTCACTTCCCCCAACTGCCTAAAAATAGAGTGTAAATTTCCCCTTCAAGAAAAGGAAATTTCTATTTATAAAGGGAAATTATATTTGTATAGATTTATATATATTGAACAGGAGGTCAACTTACCAGTTTTTGCAGTGACGGTTCTTACCATTTGAGAGACTCCTACCTGCATGATAAAACAACCCCATACTTAATGCACATCTCTTCTCTAATTCTCGCCAGAACTTACATCTCCCACCCAGAAGCTCCAAACCTTTTTAACCTATTCCTGTGTGTAGGTACATATTTATAACTTTGTGTTTCTCTTGTCAATCTGTCTTTTATCAACTTGATCCGCTCATTGAATCTAAGAGGCCAGAAGGAAAAACATTTTTCCTCTCCCACATTTTAAAGTTAAAAACTTTGAACATTTTTCAAAAGATACCTGTATTGTACCTTACAGCCTTAGGCCCACTGGGCTCAGCTAAGTAAAGCTCTTTCTAGATTTTATCTTTTCTCAATACAAATATTTGTTTTAATTTTGCTAATGTTATGAGTTGAGTAGCATTCTTTCAAAATTCTTATGCTGAAGCCCTAATTCCCAATACCTGAAGATGTGACTGTATTGGGAGATAGGGTTTGAAACAGGTAATTAAGTTAAAATGAGGTCTCCAGGTGGGTCCTAATCCTACCCAATGAATGGTGTCCTCATAGAAAGAAGAAATTCGGTACAGACAAAAACAGGAAATAACCATCTACAAGCCAAGCAGAGAGGATTTGGAAGAAACAACCTGAGAACACCTTGATCTTGGACTTATAGCCTTCAAATTATTAAAGCAAGCAAACAAACAAATTTCTGTTGTTTAAGACACCCACTCTGTGGTATGTCATGGTGGCAGTCTGTGTTAATCAGCTTTTCATTGCTGTGACCAAAATACCTGATGAGAACAACTTAGAGGAGAAAATGTTTATTTGGGACTCATGAATTCAGAGGCTCAGTTCTTGGTCAGCTGACTCCATTGCTTTAGGTCTAAGCGAGGTAGAACATCATGGCAGAATGGTGGTGGTCCAGGAAAGTTACTTAGCTCATGGCAGCCAGGAAACAGAAAGAAAGAGAGAACAAGGAACCAGGGACAAGATACCATCCCCAAAGGCACAGCCCCAGTCACTCACTTCCTCCAGCCACATCCCAGCTGCCTACAGTTACCATCCAATATTCATACAAATTATTAATCTATCATATGAGGTTAATACATTGATGAGGTTACAGCTCTTTTAATCCAATAATTTCACCTCTGAATGTTCCTGCATTAACAGGAGCTTCCTGGAGGACATCGAAGTTCCAAACCTAGCAAACCAAAACAACTCATGTTGTCAGACATGATATTCTTAGATATCAACTTTCCTCATGTATCTAAAAAGGAGTTTTATTAAGCTCTTTAATTATATTCTTGTTTATGCCAAAACACTACTAAATACATTATGTTGTTAAGGCGGACGCAGCGCAACTGCTCCCTGCCATTCTGCTAAAAGAGTTGCTATATGTGACAATAAATAAGAAAGCTCTTAATTTATCATGTAATGGGAATTTTTACCATTTCCCACTGACTTCTTCTAAATCAAAGTGAATTAAGAAGGTTCTTTTATTTAAATTTAATTAGTAGGTTGAAAAGTTCTTCCTTCTTCTTCCTTTCCTCTAGAGACTGCTCCTTGTATGAGCATTTACCTAGTGCTGATTATTTTCCAGGTACTTTTCTAAGTCCTTTATTTATTCAGAAGATTTCTATTAAGCATCTGGGATGTACCAGATACTCTTCTAGGTGTTTTAGATATATCAGTGAAAAAAGAAGACTAAAGAAATAAAGGAAAAGAAAAAGAAAATATCCCTGTTCTCGGAGAGTGAACAGATTGACAATAAACAATACTTATCATAAATTAATAAGTGGCATTTAATTTAGCAAGTTAACTAATTTATTTTTGTGCTACTGGGTTTTGATTCCAGGGCCTCACATATGTCAGGTAAGCACTCTACCACTTAGCTATATCCCCATCCCTTTTAAAATTTTTATTTTGAGATGGGGTGTCTCACTAGATTGCCCAGATTGGCCTCCAATTTGCAATCCTCCTGCCTTAGCCTCCCAACAAGCTGGGATTATAGGAGTGTGCCACTGCACTTGGTTCAGTAAATTCATTTTAGAAGGTGGAAAACACTATGAATAAAAATAGTCTAAAAATTACCAGGAGTTGAGGGAGTGGGGAGGACTTGAGGTTTTCAACTGGATGATTAGAGTGGACCTCATGGAGAGGGTGATATTTGAGTAAGGCAGAAAGAGGCCAGCATGTTAGTGGACATATTTGAGCATAAATATTTAAGCAAAGAGAATAGCTAGGGCAAAGCTTGGGGTCAGGAATATGCCATGTGTGTTCAAGAAATAGCCAACTTTGGCTTTTGTTGAGTGAAGTGGGAGAACAATTTTTTTTTTTTGGTGGATCAAACTGAGGGGTTTGCAGGTGCTAGGCAAATGCTCTACTGGCCCAGGGAGCAACTTTAAAACAGAGAAATAATACTATCTAAGAAGTTTAAAATGTTCAATTTTTCTGGGTTGAGATAGATTGAAAGTGGTGCAAAGTGGAAACAGGGAAGCTACTGCTGAAATCCTGAGTAAAGATGAAGGAGACTTGGACAGGGAGGTGTTAACAGCTGGATTCTGGGTATATTTTGAAGATCGAGGCCAACATGATTTCTAGTGGGGTTGGAGATGGGGTATAAGAGAGATGCTTCTGAGGTTTTTGATGTGGTCAACCTGAACAGCGGAGGTGCCATCAACTGGGATGGGGAAGACTGCGAAAGAAGCAGGTTTGTGGAGTTGGAAGTATGGGGGGAGTTAATTTTTGATGTGGTAATTTGTTACTATTAGATATCCAAGTGGAGCTGACCAATAGGATTTGTCTTTACATATATTAATTGGGCTAATCTTCACAAGCCTTAAGTAGATTCTATTATTCCCTTAAGTTTTTAAATGGCAGAAACTGAGGCATAGAGAAGCTAAAATGTGTGCTCAAGGTCAAGAAGTAAGAGTTGGGATTTGAATCCAGTGGTCTGGCCTCAGGGTCCTCAGTGTAGGAGTTCATGAAAACCTGGGTTCTCTTTTGTCATTTAAAGTAAGGAAAAATCAGAGAATGCTTCACAGTAAAATATTATATGTATATATGTTATTTCTACAACTTTAAAATTTATTATAATTTCAAGTTTATAGGAACACAGAAAGAATAGTACAATGGGCATCATGTGCCCTTTCCCCAGATTCTCCAACTAGTTACACTTTGCTATTTTTGCTAGATTGCTTTTCACTCTTCTACACACATACACCCCTACACCTATATAGGAAATTCTTTCCTGATGCATTTGAGATTTTCTAATAATTCATTCCCATTATTTCAGTTTGTCTAATAACCAAAGTACAATGGTCAAAATCAGGAAATTTAACCTTGATAAAATATTTAAATTTTGTCAATTGTCTCAATAATGTTTTAAAAGCTTGCTATTCCCCCCCCCAATCCAGGATCATGTATATATAATTATTATGTTTACTATATCATATATTGTATACATGTGTTAGGAAAATCAAAGGCATCCCTTAGGTTCTGGGGTGCCTTTGGAGGAAATTTCAGTATTTCCACCTTGCCCTTCATGAATGCCAGGCTGAAAGCCAGGTCTTGCTTCTGATCGGGTCTTCTTGACAATGACTGTCAGTATTCTTCAGGTTATTCTATGTAAGCAAATGGTTTTCTTGTTAATAAATGACAACATAATGGGATTATACCTATCTCATCATACTAATTTGATCTATTATTCTGTCAGTGGTCTGCTGACTTTCAAGAATCACTGGAGTTTCTCAAAGTTTATGAAAGATTAGAGACTGGATGAATCTTTTCATTTAGCAGTTATCCCCATATTAGAAGTTAGCTGCAGATAAATTCCTTAGATATTCCTCTGATCTTCATATGTATGTTTAATTCAGGATTCAAATTCAGTTTCAAGTACTTAATTACTTGAAGCACTGACTAAAATATTGAAGTACTTTGTATTAGTTGGCAAGTAGCTCTTCCCTTGAAATTCTGGCTACAGCTCCAGCTGCCCTGGTTAATCCCCTGGAAACCCCCTACTTCATCACCATCTGAGACCTGAAGGGTTAATACCTGGCCTATTTCCCCCTAGTTCCCCTTCATGGAAGGAACAGTCATAAATTATGGAACAAATCAGTATATTGTTCTGGTGAAACCAAACTTGCAGAAAGCAGTTTGCCTTACAACAAAATATTTCTCCCTGATTCACCAAGATTACCTATCATAGTTGATAACACAGAGGTGAAGAACATTTTTACTTGAACTCATTTTTATGGTCTGATTATTTCCAGGCAAAATACTGTTTTGAATCATAGAATAGAGTAATGGATCTGGTCCTGGGTAAATATGGGGATGTGAATGTCTGAAAAATATAACGGTGGCTACTCCTATGTGGGGTGTCTTCAACAAGGTTACTTACCTCCCTTTGCTCTTTGTAAGGTTGTTTCCCCACCTTTTCTCCAGAATTTTAAATGCTAAAGAGAGCAGCATATAAATGATTAAGATGTTAACTGCTGCATGATCTTACCTAAGATTTATAGAAGTCAGAACATATGGGACCTACAGGGAACATCAGAACGTATGACACCATTCCTTACTTTTTAGTGCTTTGCACTAACTAAAAGAAAGCATGTAAATTGTTGAGGTTTAGCTTGCGTAAAAGTAATAAGTCTATCTAAAGAACTACAGGAACTACTCCAGGAGGTTGAGGTCCTTTGTGATATGATACTTCAGCTGGGTGGGGGGTGGGGTGGGGGGTGTGTTATATGCCCTGGATAACAAAGACCTTGCTCAGTATGCAGTCTTCTCTTGCATGGTTTCCTCCTTTTCCTTTCCCTCTTTGTAAAAGCCCTTTTTGCTCCTGGGTTTCCTAAGTGGGAGTTTTGAGGAAGATGATAGTTTCTCCATCTTCTCAGGGTTGGTCTTGGAATTAACCTGATTTCTTCTCACCCATTCTCATCTCTTGAGTATTGGCTTTCAAGTGGTAAGCAGTTGGACCTGGGTCCAGTAACAAGGACTCAGATGTGCAAAGATTTAACTTTATTTCTTTTGTTCTGTTTTCATTTATGGTTAACTTACAGTGTTTCCTAAGTTTATATAACCAGGAGATCCAAGATGGAAGAATAGAGGAGGCTGCTTTCCTGGTTGCTCCGCGGCATGAAACCAAGAATGCGGACAGATAGCTTCTCTACAAGGTGGGTGAACAAAAAAAGTAGGGGGACTTTATTGGAACCTAAAACTGGATGTTCAAAGCAGACTGGGGACACAGGAGGTTGGATATAATAAAATAAGGAAAAAATCTCCACCAGCATAGCAGCTGCCATACCTGGGCCGGAAGCTCCAGCCAGAGAGGTCCCTTCCTTGAGCATCGTAAATGGATAAGGAAATTAAAGGAACCCATGTCTTTGGGTGGCCTTAGGCCTGTCTGGGTATGGAGTGTTTAGAGACCAAGGACATTGCCCAACAAACCTGAAGGACTTGATGCATGATATGTGGGGAAAGAAGCCACCATCTCTCTAGACGGCTTGTGAAGGACAAAGGAGAGAACCATTTTGCGACTGCTGCATGGGGGTCAGCAACTGAGGAAGCAGATTCCTGGCAATCCTGAGTTTGACCAGAAATACAGGCCCAGTAAACACATGCTACATGACATAGAGTGTGCTTAAGTGACCAGAGAGAATCAGACGTGGAGAGAGGTTTACACAGGGGACAACTGGTCACAGAAACCCACCTGGCTCTATCCCTCCCCCTCCAATCCCACTGCTTGCAGGACCTGCTGGGAGAGACACATCTGGCCAGAAACTGGGTTGGTGGGGGCAGGAGAAACTGGAGACTGAACTGATACCAGGAAATGTAGGAGGGATCTGAAGCTCTCACTTTTGGCTCCTTTCTCTGCCCTACTTGGAAATAGTAGCAGGGTTTGTTTCACACCCCTCATGGGAGTAGGTGGCACTTGTTCCAGAGTTTTATTTTATGGTCCTGCTTTCTTGCTGGTTCTACTCTTCATATTCTCATGACATCCTTGATGGGAGAGCTCTTCAGGGTGATCTAATGGATTTCCAGAAGAGAAGAGAAAAATATTCTTTGCTTATTTCTCCCAGGTCAGAGCCAGGATGCTAATATAGTCTTTTTTTTTTTTTTTTTTGCTCACGATTTATTATTTTTCTATTTTTACAGACTGCATTTTGATTCCTTGTACAGAAATTGGTTACATCTTTTCGTTTCTATGGTTGTACATGATGTAGATTCACACCATTTGTGTAATCATATATGTACGTAGGGTAATGATGTCTGTCTCGTTCCACCATTTTTCATACCTCCCTCCCTCTCATTTCCCTCTACATAATCTAAAGTTTCTCCATTCTTCTCTCACCCCCACCCCCATTATATATCATCATCCACTTATCAGGGAAAACATTCAGCCTTTGGTTTTCTGGGATTGGTTTATTTCACTTAGCATGATATTCTCCAATTCCATCCATTTATCTACAAATGCCAAAATATTATTATTCTTTATGGTTAAATAATATTCCATTGTGTATACATACCACAGTTTCTGTATCCATTCATCTGTTGAAGGGCATCTGGGTTTTTGACTACTTGTCAACTTTTGTAGTTCAGTGACTCCCATTGTAGACTAATGCCTCCAAGAATGCACATAAATGATGCAAATATCCCTCTGGAAAACTCATCCTGGTAACCAAGGGTATCACATTTGGGAGAGATTTTTCACAGTCAACAGAAGATTACATGATCTACTAGTGGTGTTTCCTTACAAACTTGAAAGTCTCTTTTGGCTACTTCTTTTTTTTAATTTCATTTTTATTCTTTTAATTTTGTAATTTTGTAATTTTTATTTTTTATTTTAGGTCATTGTACACAAATGGAGTACAACTATCATTTCTCTGGCTGTACACAAAGTAGAATCATACAATTTGCATATTTATACATATATAAAGGGTATAGATATTTGTCTCATTCTATTATCTTTCCTTCCCTGGCCCCTCCCCACCCCTCATTTTCCTCTATATAATCCATCCCTTCTCCATTCTTCCTGTCTCTCCCCCCCACCCCCGTTATGTGTCATCAATCACTTATAAGAGAGATCATTTGGCCTTTGGTTTTTTGGGATTGGCTTATTTCACTTAACATGATCTTCTCCAATTCTATCCATTTACCTGCAATAATTTTATTATTCTTTATGGCTGAGTAATATTCCATTGTGTATATATACCAGTTTCTTTATCCATTCCTCTATTGAAGGGCATCTAGGTTGGTTACAAGTCACCATGATTTGGGGAGGGAGGCAAGTATGACTGGTTTCCACACAGTAAGTACTATCCTGGGGCTCACATGGTGTCCTGTGACAATTGTTAGGTTCCCCCAAGTGGGGATGATTACATCAGGCAGGGGGCGCAACTTGCCAGTGCCTCCATTTGGACTCCCTGTCACTTGTGGGCCTTAGGATTCCCAGTTCATTTCTAATAATTGAGTATAATCCTGTTTTTAGAACTGAATGAGGCTAGCCAGTCCTTTCTGTCCTGTTTGCACATGCCAACGACAGAAATGAAGTAGAGAAGACATCAGAGACAGGATTGGTGTTTTGTGTGGGAGGTGTTTTGCACTGTTTGCTTTTTCTGACAGACTTCTATATAAAGTTAAGGGTAAGGGTTGATAAATCATGATCAGAGCCATCAGGTGGTGAATGACAGAAACATCAGGTAAATTAAAAGTGTTTGTTTTCTAAACAAGTGCTTTTCCCTCCTGTAAACAGGCATTTTTCTTTCTGAGAAAGGCATCAAGAGTGATTCTGAAAGATGACAATCATTGATGTGTCCACCCCATACCTTTGGAGACTATGGTTGTCCCACCTACAGGCTAAAGTGTTCTCCCTTCACCACCATACCATCAATGTGACCCATTTCTGTTGTCCTAACTTTACTTTTTTATTCCCAGTCACCCAGTACCACATCCAGACATTTGGGCCATGTAGACCACAGTAGGGGGACTTGTTAAGGAGTGTAGTCAACAGTGTGGTTATTATTTTTATAGCATATGACTATGCTGTTCCAACAAGATAATCCAGGTGGTTGAACCAGAATGTTTGAATGCCCTACACCCTCTTTTGGCTGGGCTGCCACCTAAAGAATGTACAAACCATTCTTGGTCAGCCTGGGGTTGTCATTAGGGCAAGAAATAAGTATGCTCAGTGTTATGGTTTGGATCTAGAATGTCCTCAGTAGTGTGTTGAAAGCATGATCCCCAATGCAAGAAGTTTCAGAGGTGGAGCTTCGGGGCAATGATTGGAAAATGAGGACTCTGACCTCATCAAATGGATTAACCCATTGGTAGCCAAATAGACTACTGGGAAGTGAGGCCTAGTTGGAGGAAATAGGTCACTGGAGGTGTGTCCTGGAAGAGTTTGTCTTTTCCTCAGCCCCTTCTCTCTCTCTGCCCCCTGGCTACCAGGAGCTCAGCAGCCTTCCTCTGCCATGATGTTTCTCTCTTGGAAAAAATTGACCATGGACTGAATTCTCTGAAACTATAGTCCAGAATAAACCTTTCCTCCTCTAAAGTTGTTCATGTCAAGTATTTTGGTCATAGAGACAAAGAGCTGACTAACACAACTAGTAAGAGTTCTAAATCCTAGATTTCAAAAGGTTTATATAAACCTTTACCCATTTCATCCAGGTGAGAGATGATGACCCTTTTCTGGGGACAGCTGAATTCAGTGACCAGGACGAGATGAGGAAAATAAAAGTCTGTGAGCTAATTTTTATGAAGGTTGTATTAGTCTGTTTGTGCCACTATAAAAAACCCCAGAGAATTGGTTGTTTATAAATATTAGAAATATTAGAAATTTCTCACAGTTCTGGAGGCTTAGAAGTTCCAGATCAAGGTACTAGCAGATGTGGTATGCAGTGAGGGCCTTATCCCTTTTTCTCAACTGGTGTATTATTGCTACAACTCCAGAGAAGCCCAATGCTGTGACCTCACATGATAGAAGGTGGAATAACAACAAAAAGAGTCAAAGTTAAGCTCATTCCAGCTGTTTTATTAAGAAATAATCCCTTCATGAGGGCAGAAACCTTGTCATTTAAATTGCTTCTCCAAAGACCCTCCTCTTAATACCACTACACTGAGGATTAAGTTTCAACACATGATTCTTGACATTCAGAAAATAGCAAAGGTTACTCAAAGGTTCAAGAACACCAGATTCCTGTGTATGGTAGGAAGTATAGATGGCCTATCAAATCATTTTACTGAGTGTTTTTTGTGATAAAAAAAAATACATGCTATTATCCAGAAGGTTAAGAACATTATATGGATAGTTCCAAGGATTACACCGGTATGACCAGAGTCAGATGATGTAACTAGAACAATGGGTAACCATTCTATACGCTGATGGGTTTGTCTCAGTCTACACTGAGAATCTGCCTCCTTTTTCTGTAATGCTTTTCAAAATATTACTATACCTCTTATAACTATTCTACTCTATTACTATCCTGAGAACACAGTCAATAGAAGATAAATAGATACTGCTCTGTTTCAATAAAACTTCATTTATGTAAATGACCAGTGTGCAGGATATGGCCCAAGGACCCATGTTTGCCCACTTGGTCTGAGATTATGTTTATATCCTCTTTGAGCAAGACCTCTTGTATATTACTTATATTGATGCTATAACCCAGTCTTTTTTTTAAAATATTTTTTCAGTTGTTGATGGACCTTTACTTTATTTATTTATTTGTTTATTTATTTATTTATATGTGGTGCTGAGAACTGATCCCAGGGCCTCACACATGCTTGGCAAGCGCTCCACTGCTGAGCTACAACACCAGCTCCTATAACCCATTCTTTTTTTTTTTTTTTTATGGTGCTGGGGATTGAACCCAGGGCCTTGTGCTTAAGAGGCAAGCACTCTACCAACTGAGCTATCGCCCCAGTCCAACCGATTCTTGTATGCTTATTTTTATAAATGCACAATTTTCCCAATGATAAGTTAGAATTACTGTGGCTATTATGAGGACCTTTTTATATGGAGAGAGTTATTAATTTTATTGAAAAAATTTTTTAAAATATTTATTTATTTATTTGGTATTAGAGATTGAACCCAGAGGCCCTTAACTAGTGATCCACATTTATAACTATTTTTCATATTTTATTTAGAGACAGGGCTATGCTCAGTTGCTTAGGGCCTGGCTAAGTTGCTCAGGCTGACCTTGAACTCATGATCCTCCTGACACAGCCTCCCAAGCTGCTGGGATTACAGGTGCATGCCATTGTGCCTGGCTAGGTTATTTATTTTACAGATGCCTCAGAATGAAAAGATGACAAATCTGAAAACACCTATTGCTCTACTTTTTTCTTTTTTTTTTTGGTTGTTAAGAAGAGATACCATAAGACATTCATATTCCAAAATTGTTGGTAAAAGGATTGCTTGGCTAAAGCATAAAATAAAATTAGAAAACTTAAAAAGAATCTCCCTAAACAGCAGTGTAGCCTAATGGCCTTTACCTTCTGATCTTGCTCCTCCATTTCCTGCTGGCCCCACAACTCCTGACTAGCTCCCTTTTCGTACTGAACATCCATAAACCCCTAACAACCCCCATAGTCTGAAAGGGCTGTTATAAGAAATTGCCATAGGTGGGGGCTTATAAGCAATAGAAATATATTTCTTATAGGTCTAGGGGCTAGGAAGTCCAAGATGAAGGTGCCAACAAATTTAATATCTGGTGAGGGTTGTTCATAGGTGGAGCCTCCTTGCTGGTTCTTCAAACATGGGAGAGGACAAACGAGCTCCTTTGTGTCTCCCAATGGTCCTACCTTCTAAGACTATCACCCAGGTGATTAGGATTCAGCATATTTTGAATTTGAGTTAGGATTTTGAATAGGAGTTAACTGGTATGCTATGGTCTACATGCTTTGAAATTGGGAAAATCACTTGTGGTTGATTTCATTCCTTAGACTCAATCTGAGCTGAGCACCATTATAAAGACTTTCCAAAGCCTAGATAACAAGGAGAGAAATTTTCAAAGAAATACAGTTTATTGTTAGAAGATGTGCAGAGGAAACTAAGATACAAAATAACAGAATGTAAAAAGCTGTCTTAGTCTATTCAGGATGCTTTAACAAAATACCATAGACTAAATGGCTTATTTCTCATAGATCTGGAGTTTGGGGAGTTCAATATCTATTTGCCCACAGATTTGATATCTGGTAAGGGCCAGTTTCCTGGTTCCTCAGTGGAGTCATCTTGCTGTGCCCTCACATGGTGGAAGGGACAGGGATGTTTCTCAGACCTGTTACAGGGACACTAATCTCATTCATGAGGGTTCTACCTTAATGACCTAACCTTCTAATACCATCACATTGATGGTTGGAATTCCACCATGAATTTCTGAAGGACACAGACATTCTGTCTATAGAAAAAGGGAGATGTTTAAAGAAGAATGAAATTCTGGCATTTGCTGATAAATGGATGGAGTTAGAGAATATCATGCTAAGCGAAATAAGCAAAACCCCCCAAAACCAAAGGCTGAATGTTTTCTCTGATATGTGGATGCTTACTCACAATAAGGGAGTGGGATATGGAAGAAAAGAGTTACTTTACATTAGGTAGAGAGGAAGGGCTATGGGGGAAGGAAGGATAGTAGAGTGAAACAGACATTATTACCTCATGTACATGTATGACTGCATGACCAATGTGATCCTACAATATGTACAATCAGAAAAATGAGAGATTACACTCCATTTATATATGATCTATCAAAATGTATAAATGCATTCTACTGTCATGTACAATTAATTAGAACAAATAAAATAATTAAAAAAAGAAAATGGGAGATGGGAAGACACAGGAGTGATTGAAGAGATTCCAATTACACAGGAAATTAAGAGCATATGAAAGCTATAGATGTTGTACCTTTTAATCTGGGGATTATCTTAACATCTTCTTATGAAAATAGATTGGGCTGTGTGCCAATGCTGTGAGCAAACAAAGGGTGAGTCCAATTGGAGACATCAGGACTGGTTCTTTTACCCTTAGACAACATTCATTAGGAGATCCTGAGCTGATGTGATCCCCAGTTCTCTCCTAACTTTTTATGAATAATCTCAAGCCAGAAATAGGGGATTTAATATTCCAGCAAGGAACAGAATAAGAAATAGCCTTACTGTTGGGTCTCTAACACTTTGCTGAACATATTGAAAGAGAATAAAACAGACTAAGATTCCGAATAGATTGATAGTCTCCCAGATAAAACAACTAGATGCACAAATCCCAGTCATTAACCTCTGTAGAGGGAGTCTCTTAAGAAATGTAGTTTCTATAAATAGGAAGACATTGGAAAAAATATTGTCTCAATTAAGTAATGGGAAAAAACGAAGTGAGTGATCAACAAAGGTGAAAACTTTTTCTTACCCTCAGGCTCCCAAGGAGAAATTTCTCTAAATAAAAGTACCATGATATCAATCATGACTGATGCCCTACCACTTATACTTCCACTTTCCCAGGGTCAACACACTGCTGGGTTGGTGGTATCTAATAATTTTTAGATTTTACTATGATCTGTTTCTTTGCTGTAACCCTTGGATCTTTCACAAAAAAGTATCCTTTCCTGGTGTGGGATACTGTTAAGTAAACACTAAGTTAGTAAACACTAAGTTAATCAGGAGAGGATTTAATATGCAAATGAAGTTGCCAACTTAAATGCTTTCCCTTTCTTGAAATAGTAGGGAATGTAGTAGGAATTCTTCTACTTACAATAAATCATAACTAATTTGGGCATTGATGATATCAAATATTTCCAACAAATAAGTTATACTGATACTGGCTGGATTGTTGGGCTTGAACCCATCGAAGTTCAGATTGACACACGTACGCCTCTAGCTAAACTCACATAGTACCCCCTAAAGTCAGAAGCTAAAGAGCAACTAAAGCAAAAAGACTAATTAGCTATTGTACTAGTCCTTATAACACTCCTGACTTCTCAGTCAGAACTCCCAAGGGACAGGGCTATCAATTCACTCTAGACCTCAGGGGTATAAAGAAGATAGCTATTTCCCCCTTCCATATCATTGTGCCTAACTGGTGGACTGCAGTACAATTTAATCCAGATGCTAACCACTCAGCATCAGATTCCACAGGCTGAGGGCATAATCTACAGGACTGCCCACTTCAGATACCAACTGCCACCAGGTCACCTATGCGTCTGCCAAAATGGCTATAAATCTCAGGGGTTCCTCTAACCTCTTCATGTTTGATAATTTTTTTTAGCATACTCACAGAATTCAGGAGAGTGTTATGCTTTTGATTACAGTTGTATAATAGAGGATAAAGTCAGGACCAGCCAAATGAAGGCAAAGTCAGAGGGAGTCCCAAACACAAAGCTTCCATGTCTTCTTCCTGTGAGATCAGGTGTATCACTCTTCCCAAACACCAACCACGAGCTCCAATGAGCTGTGGCATCTAGAGTTTTTATTGGGGTTTTATTAAGTAGGCATGAGTGATTGAATCATTGGCCAAGTGATTAAGCTCATTCTCCAGCCCAGCTCTCCTTCCCAGAGATCAGGACAACTCAAATCCCTAACCATTAATCACATGATTGGTCTTTCCAGTGACCAGAGTCCGTCCTGAGTCATATCACATCTTAGCATAAGCTCAGGTGTGATCCAAAGGACTCTTGAACAACAAATAAAACAAAATAAAAACTTCTATTACTCAGGAAATCCCAAGTATTTATTTTTCTTTCCAGGAAACAGAAATAAAGGTCAGTGAAATTCTTTTTCATACCACAGGCTACTCATTGTTCTTTGACCATGCTTGTTTTTATATGCCTAATATGCCTAAAATATTTTATATGTTATTATATGCAGGGCAATATAGGCACAGGAGGATTTTAATTAATTTCCCAATATACTTTATTACTACTATAAGTATTATAATCAGTATTATCTTCTCACTATGTTAGGGTCTGGTATAGTAGATGTAACCTGAAAAATAAAAGTCAAAAGATTCTGGTACATTATTAGAATTCCATTTAGTCATTAGGAATTAATCATCATGTCATATGAACAAAATGTTTCCTGGGGAATGCTGCTCAGGTTTCCAGACTTCCATTCAATCTTATCACATTTCAAAAGCAGGGAGGTCTCAGCAATATATGGATTACCTTCAGGCATTTTGTAGAATTGAGCTAAGAGACAATTTTTTTTTTCTCTTGCTCTAAGCTTCTCTGGTAACATCAATGTAGTACCGTATTTTTCTCATTGCATAATCCATTTATTTATTCCTTTGTCCTCCACTCTCTATACCCAAGCATAACACTTTCCTGAATTCTGTGAGTATGCTAAAAAATTGTCAGACATGAAGAGGTTAGAGGAACCCCTGGGATTTATAGCCATTTTGGCAGAAGCATAGGTGATTCTCCTCCTCTCTATACCCAACTCTTCCCCCATTCGAAAAGGTGTTAGGTTAGTCCACTGTGCCAGTCTTGACTGCAGGCAGTGATATTAGTTGAGCAAATGCCTCTGTCTGAGTCCACTACCACTCTTAAATGTATCAATAGGTATAGAAGTAGTGCTTTATTTATATAATTGGGCAATATAGTTGCATTTAAAGTCAAGTAATTTATTGTACAACACTATAAGATCAAACCCAAGTACCACTCATGTTTGGTGCCTCTGAGGTTATATTAGATTGGGGTTGTAGACCTGTGTTCTACTTTCTTCTCAGTGTCCCTTTAAATCAAAATAGTCAATACCTGTTTGCCTTCTCTTGAGAAAATCAATAATATGCCTGCTCTGTTAGATCCCACGATTTATTTAGATCCTAGCCTACTTTGCACAAGTCCTCTATCAGGACTTTTGATTCTAGTCTCATGAAACATGTGGATGATTATTCTTTTCTCATTTTCAAAAGGTGGACTCTAAAAATGAACCCTTCTATGAATTTACTGCTTTAGCTCACAAGGTTATAAGATCTCCAAACAAAAGTTACAATTTTGTTATTAGATAGGACCTAGTTTATCTCAAGGAGGTAAATCCCATACTCTTGACAGATTGCAAAGTATTCAGAAATCTCCCAAAACCAGTAATAAGAAACAGTTAAGAAGATTCCTGAATCTCACTGGCTGTCATAGATAATGAATTCCCAATTTTTCTGAAATTGCCATACCATTGTATGACTCAAGTCATGGGTAACCAATTCACTTCCCTGTGAGTTTAAACATTAACTGCCTGGACTTGCATAATTATCATGATGTCACCTTTTTAACTTGAGAGATTTTGACAAGCCCTTGATTCTGTGATTCACGCTTGGATTTATTGAAGGCCAATTGCTTACTCCATCACTTGACCCAGTGACCAAACCTGCCAGCTTTGTCTAAGGAATGACTGCAGCAGTTAAACCAGTGGAGGTTTCTGTTGACTTGGTTTTAGGGTCTCTTTAAAACTTAATGGTTTCTCATGCTCAGAGTATTCACACTCAGCTGCTCACTGAGAATATGCAACATTCTCAGCAAATGTGGTTACCTCTTATGAAATCCTATTAGGTTCTCCCATTCATCATTATGGTACTTTAAATCCTGCTATTCTCCCATTATTTACAGAGGAGAAACACAAAATTGTTCAACTTTTATTTACAACCGGTCTGTGTCCTGAACTGATTGATTGAAACTCTTAGAAAATCCATACTTTATCTTGTTTGTTGACAGGTCACATTGACACTGATGCAAGAGAATGTCAGATGAGACAGACTATCACAGATCTCACTTCACCTCCAGAATGACCCCCTTGCTGGAAGCCAAATCTGTGCCTATAGCAGAACCCAAAGCACTCATCAGAGTTTGCTGGTTAGCTAGGGATAAGAGAGTTCACATACACATTGAAGGTAGATTGATTTGAGTAAATTTATAGTTGTGGAATGCTTTGGATTCAACGGCTTTTAACTTTAGTAGAAAACCCTATTAAAAATGGTCAACAATTTAAGGAACTTAGAGTGTTCTAATGCCTACTAAGCCGGTAATTATTATAAAGGTAGGAACTTGGATAAAGTAAAATAGCATGGAAACTGGGAGAAATGTTCTGGCTGAAATGTTCTTTATGCCTGATGGGCAGCCATTGCTAAGATCCCAGCATTCATGAAACCCTAAGAGACAAATTTATTTTTGGTACTGGGAATTGAACCCAGGGGCACTCAACCACTGAGCCACATCCCCAGCCCTTTTAAATATTTTATTTAGAGACAGGGTCTCCCTAAGTTTCTTAGGGCCTTGCTAAGTTGATGAGGCTGACTTTGAACTCGAGGTCCTCCTGCCTCAGCCTCCCAAGCTGCTGGGATTAAAGGCATGCGTCACTGTACCTGGCTTAAGAGACCAAATTTAAGGGGAGACTTAAGGAAGCTATTATAGAATAACAGCAATTGGCTCCAGAATCAGAAATGGACTGGGAGAAATCTGAATGCAAATCACATTAGGGTTTGTCTGTAGCACTCCTGCTTCTAGGTAGCCCCAGAGGTTCTCAAGTAGGACCTTGTAAAAATTTTACATGAAATTACTCAACATAGTAAGTGTAATTTGAGTACAGTACTTAATCAACATTGATGTGGAAATTGTTTAGGGTGTTTCAGGTTCACATCTCATTTGTTTCCAGCATAATCCTTGTAAAATGGTAAAGTAAGATATGGCCAGAGCCCAAATCTCATCCTCTTTGAACATTTCCAAACAGATTACTTGTAATTACCCACTACAAAGTTTTTTAAACTCAAATTTTTTGAGGTATAGTTAGCATTCCAAAAAAGTAATGTTAGTTGGTATATTGTTCTGGGTTTTGACAAACATATGCAGTCATGTGATCACTACCACAATCAAGATACAGAACATTTTTATCACCTGAAGTGCTTCCTCTTTATCATCAACCTTCCCTTCAGTTCCCAGTCCCTGGAAACCACTGATTTCTAGTCTTAATTATGCTCTTTGTAGCAAAATTCTAGCAAAATTTCTTGTTATATAAAGAGAACCATATAATGTGTAGAATTTTGAATTTGGCTTCTTTCCCTCAGCATAATTATTTTATGTCCATCCATATGTATTAATACTTCCTTTATTTTCCCCCATTATGTACTACTATTTGCTTATCCATTCATAAGATGAAGGAGAGTTATTTTCAGTTTGGGGTGGCTATAAATAAAACTACTATAAACACTTACATATAGACTTTTATGTGGACTTTATTTCTCTTGTAAAAATACCTACGAGTGGTATTGCTAGGTCATGTGGTAAGTGTATAAGAAAACTTTCAAGTTTTTTTTTTCCCAAAATGTTTGAACACTCTTGCATGACCATCAGCAATATATGAGAGATACCTCATAAGTACTTGGTATTGTCAGTTAAAGCAAAATTTTTTTAGAGAAGATTCCAGATGGCAGATTAGAGGAAGACTGCATTTCCAGTTGCTCTCTGCCTCAGGATTCAGACAGCAGGAGTATTGCTTCGTGGTGAAGGGGATGAAAGAAGAAATTCACTAAAATTCAATATTGGACAGAGTCTCTTAGAGACTAGGAAATTCGGATGCACTGAACAAAGAACAAGAAAGTGTACCTTAAAGCCGTGCTGGTTGTGGCACGGTGGTGGCAGCAGTGCTGGTTAGCCAAAAGAGGAGGGATAACACAAAGAGAGAAACACAGTGGGCAAATTTGGCACAGAAAAGCCTATAGATCAGAAAAGCAACCTGAATTTAGCCAATCCAGAGGCGGCACAGTGAACCAGTGTTTGAAATGTGCTCTGTATTTCTCAGTTGGCAAGTGGAGAGCTGGGGTGGGAGCCACCTCGAGGAGACCAGACTGCTCCTTGCTGCAAGGACCTGGGAGATCATAGCAAACACTGCCATACTGTTCAGGTAAGCACCTACCATGTGGCCTAGGGTGTTCCTCGCAGAATGTGAGGGAAACAGGCAAGAAAAGATGTATCCAGGGGAATTCAAGTCAGAAAAATGGAGAGGAGTGCAACTCTATTTTCCTTTGAGTCTAGTGGCTCAGTGACCAGCGGAAGAGGGTTGGGAAACTGAAAAGATAGGTGGGAATACTAAGCCTGGGAAGCCCATATTCATTGGCAGCAGAGTATGTGGAGGGCTGGTTACTCTGTCCCACAAATAGAATTCTTGGGAGGCTCCTGAAATCCAGAGTCCCAACAGAGATCAGCATCTGCTCAGCCCTAGGGATGTGTTGATTTGATCTCTCCAGAGCAGACAGCACCCAACAAAGCCCTTAAGGCTTCATTAGACCAAGCCCCCAGGCCCCAGAACTCCCTTCATTGAACTCTGCAGTACCCCACCCTGGGAGTGCATGCATCAATCTGGTTTGTGCAGGCAAAACCTCCATCAGCAGTACTTCTCATTCCATCCTACTGGTGAGAAGGGAAATTGAGAGCTATTTCCACCAGCTTCGGTTTTAGGCTACTCCAGCTGGCAGCTTGGTGAGCAACACAAAAGAGGAAGGGGTTAACAACCCCCACCTCCCACCCCTCCAAAGTCCAGGAAGAAATGGAAAGGACAGTCTGGCACAGGCAGTGATCATCCCTGTCATTGATTGTTTTGACCATCTCATTGGAAACAATTCTTTCTTTTTTTTGGTGTATGCGTGGGGGTACCTGGGATTGAACCCAGGGGAGCTTAACCACCAAACTGCATCACCATACCTTTTTTTTCTTTTAATTATTTATTTTGAGACATGGTCTTGCTAAGTTGCTGAAGACCTCACTAAGTTGATCTTTCTGCCTCAGCTTGAGCCACTGAGATTACAGCATTCCTGTTCCTGGCCAATTCTTTCATTTTTAAGAATCTTTGTCTGTTTTGTTTTGTTTTGTTTTTGGTGTTCTTGCTGTGCTGATTAGTTTATGGTTATACATACATATTTGTTTCTTTTTCTCCTCATTTTTAGCACTCATAAAAATGATGATTATTTTTACTTGTCTTTTGAGAGTTAAGGTTCTGTTTTTTTAATTTTGTTTGTTTTCAATTCTCTTTTTTATCTTTTCTTGCATCACCTGCTAGCACTCAAATTCTCTTATTCTCTCTGTCTTTCTCTCATTTTCCCTATTTTCTCCTCCTTCTTCATAACCACCTTTTGCATGTCTCTTCTGCATTCTCTCTGTTCATGCTTTGAACATTCCAAACTTTCTTCTACTTTCCTATCACATTTTCTTTTTTCTTAATGAATTCTATTTTTACTGTCTCTCCCCTGCCCCCACCATCGCCCCATGAGATGTGACTTAGGCCACAGAGGATATAGAAGTGAGGCGATTCTTTTTATACATTCGTTTATTTTCTGGTACTGGGACTGGATCCAGGGACATGTTACCACTGAGCTACATCACCAATTTTTTTGTTTTGTGTTTTATTTTGAGACAGGTTCTCTCTAAGTCTCTGAAGGACTTGCTAAATTGCCAAGATGGGCCTCCAACTTGTGATCCTCCTGCCCCAGGTTCCTTAGTTGCAGGGATTACAGGTTTGTGCCACTGTGCCTGGATATTTTTGCCATCTTTTAGAAATACTAGGATTTACATAATTCCTGCCCCATCATTCATGTTCTTGTAGTTACTAGAACTGTGGATGACACAGCCAGCTGTTTACTTTTATGCTAGATCTAGTTCATGGTTATTTATTTGATGTTGGCAATTTCTGACCCCTGATTCTTGTTTTTGTGGTAATTAGTGTTGTTATCATAGTAGGAGTCAGGTATTTATTTTAATGCTCTATATTGTTTGTTTTGGTAGTTCTTCTTGTTTGTTCCCCCATTTCTATGAGGTGTTGGGGATCAAAAGGGACACTAGAAGTTCACAGGGAAGAGACTCTGCTGCTTAACTGAACTCTGCCAAAAGACAGTGTAGCTTGCCTCACAGGTACAAAATTAAGTACCTTCAGCAACACGTTATTCAAAGAATACAGGAGGCAAAACCCCCAAACTAATGACCAGGCTTCATGTAGGAACAGCTGGGAAAACCCCAGATCCCACTCATGGACATCCATTCCTACAGCAAAAATGGAAAGAACACAGACTGTGGATATCAAATATATGAGGGGTCTCAATCTAGACACTCTCGGACATTTTGGCAAGAGAAACCTGTGCTCTACAAAGATCCACACATGCATCTGTTGGGATGGAAGAGAAATCCATTTCAGCAGATGCATAACACCCCACACAGGAATACAAGAAATATGAAAAACAAAAACTAGGAACATGATGCCTCCTATGGTTCATAATTTACCATCAACTGACCCTAACAATATTGAAGAGGATGAAATATCAAACAAAGAATTCAGAAGAATGATTATCAATGAATTCCAAAAGAACACAGAATATTTATGCAGAATAACTGCATAAATTAAGGAAGTCAGTACAGAATAAGAATGGGAAATTCAACAAGGAGATAAGATAAACTGAAAAAGAACCAACAGAAATCTTTAAAATGAAAGACTTAATAAATCAAATAAGATGTTCAGTTGAAAATCTCTCTAATAGAGTAGACCATGCTGAAGACAGAATAAAGTGTCCAGTATTGAACCTTCAGACAGTATTAAAGAAAATAAGAAGCCATGACCAGAATATATTAGGACTCTGAGAAAACATTAAGAGACCAAGATTTTAAAAAAGAACTTCTCCATGACACATTATAATTAAAATGCCTAACACACGGAATAGGGGTAGAATGTTAAAAGCCTCAAGAGAAAAACATCAGATCATATTTAGCAGCAAACTGATCAGACTCATTTCCAGTTTCTTAGCATAAACTCTAAAATCCAGGAGGGCTTGGAATGATGTGTTCCAAGTCCTGAAAGAAACTAACTCAATAAAGATTGTCATATTTAGCAAAGCTATCCTTCAGAATTGAAGAAGAAATAAAAAAACCTTCCAAGATAAGCAGAAACTAAAAGAATTCATGACTACTAAACTGGCAATACAGAAAACACTTAATGAAATTCTTCACACAGAATAAATAAAAAACAAACACCAGAGCTCACAAATAAACAAATCTCATTTGAAGAGTAGCTAAGCAATGAGAGAGAGGACCAAATTAAACATTAGAAATAAATCAAAATGGTAGGAATTAATAAACATCTCTCTATAATTACATTTAACGTAAATGGTCTTATCTAATTAAAAGACATAGACTGGCAGAGTGGATTAAAAAATAAGATCCAACTATATATTGTTTGCAAGAGACTCACCTTACAAGCAAAGACAGGCACAAGCTGAAAATGAAAGGATGGCTATTAATATGCCATGCAAACAGAGCCCCCAAACTAGCAGGAATAGCTATTGTTATATCCAACAAAGCAGAATTCAAGTAAAAAATAATCAGAAGAGACAAAGTTAGGTCACTTTATATTGGTAAAGGGAACAATCCCACAAGAAGGTATAATGACAGTAACGTTTATGCCCCAATTAAAGACTCAGATAGACTCCAGAAAAATGATATTGGGTGATTTCAATATACCTCTCTCATAGATAGATCATCCAGACATAAATTCAGTAAAGACACTTTAGACCTGAAATATATTATAAATCAAATGGACTCAACAGATGTCTGTAGAATATTTCATCCAACAACAGCTGAATACACTTTCCTCAGTAGCTCATGGCACCATCTCCAAAATAGACCATAGTTTAGACTACAAAGCAATTCTTAGCAAATACAAAAAAATAGATAAAATTCCTTGCATTTCATCAATCATAATGGGATAAAGTTAGAAATCAACAACCCAAAACCCTTCAAAAGCTATACAAGCACATGGAGATTAAACCGCACACTTTTGAATGATGAATTGGTGATAGAATAAATCAGGGGAGAAATTAAGACACTCTTAGAATCAAATGAGACACAGCATACTAGAACTTCTGGGACATTATGAAGGCAGTTCTAAGAGGGAAGTTTATAGCTGTGAGTGCCTACATAAGAAAATCAGAAAGATCCCAAATAAACAACTTAATTGTTCATCTCAAGAACCTTGATAAACAAGAATGAACCAATTCCAAAACCAGTAGAAAGAAGGAACTAATCAGGAACCAAAATCAATGAAAGTAATAAAAAAAAATACAAAGGATCAAGGAAATGAAGAATTGTTTTTTAAAAAGATGAACAAGATTAGTAAGACTTTAGCCAAACTAACCAAAAGAAAAAGATAGAAGACCCAAATTAATAAAATTTGTCATGAGAACGGAGAAATCACCACAGATAGCATAAAAATCCAGATGATCACTAGGGATTTTTGGAAACTTATCCTCAAATAAATTGGAAAATCTGGAGGAAATGGACACATTTCCAGACACATACAACCTGCCATAGAAAACCTAAATTGACAAATAACTATCAATGAGATAGAAGTGGTAATAAAAAACTTTCCAACAAAGAAAAGCCCCAGACCACATGGATTCTCAGCTGAATTCTATCAGACTTTCAAAGAATAACTATGTCAGTACTTCTCAAATTATTCCATGAAATAGAAATGGATGGAACACTTCTTATTTCAATATGTGAAACCAGTATCACACCCATACCCAAATCAGATAAGGACACATCAAGAAAACAACAACAACAATAACAAAAAACTACAAACCAATATCCCTGATGCAAAAATCCTTAGCAAAATATTAGCAAATTACATTAACAACATATTAAGAAGATTGTACATCATGATCAGGTTGGTTTTATCCCAGAGATAAAAGGATGGTTTAACAAACACAAATCAACAAATGTAATTCATCACATAAATAAAATTAAGGAAAAAATTACTAAGTAATCACAACAGTCAAAGAGAAGACCATTGACAAAATTCAGCACCCATTCATGATTAAAAAAAAAAAAAAAAAAAGACCTGAAGGAATTAAGAATAGAAGGAACTACCTCAACATCACAAATGCTTTATATGACAAACCCAAAGTCAACATCATTGTGAATGGGGAAAAAGTGAAAGCATTTCCTTTAAAATATGGAAAAAGATAAGGATGTCTACTCTTACTACTCCTATTTAATATAGTATTAGAAATTCTATCCAGAGCAATTAGGTGAGAGAAGGAAATGAAAGAGATAAAAATAGGAAAGAGCTCAGCCCTTCCCATGGGGACAGCTCAGTGCTTCCCGTGGGGATACGGCGCTGCAGCTCCGGGTGAGATCTGGCCGGGAGCGGAGCTGCTTGCCGGCTCCAGCGGGGAGTTTGGGTCCTTTGGCGACATTCTGCAGCTTCCCTGGCGGAGAGAGACCATCTTCAGCTGTCTGAGCCCTTGGAGCTGAGCTCAGGCCTTCCGGCGGAACCACGGTGCTGCGTCTCCTGGTTGCCTCTGCCCAGAAGCATTAATCATTCCCAACCTGGAGGTAGTGAGACAGCAGCTATTGTGGGTCACCACTTGATCAAGCACCTCTCAAACATCTGGTGAGTTACTGGAAATCTGCAGGGACGCCCTAAGTCTTTACAAGGAAATTGCAATCCCTCTGATTTGCACTACTAGAGGGGAAGATACATGAGCAGCATGAGAAAACACAGGAAGAAAGTGTCCCAAACAAACCTAGATGATACATCAAGAGAACCCAAAGACAGCATGGTAGAAGGAATGACAGAAAGGGAGTTCAGAATGTTCATAATTAAAATGATCCGAGAAGAGAATGAGGTGACGAGAGAGCAGATTCAGGCTATGAATAATCAACTAATAGAGCAATTGCAGGAAGCAAAAAATCATTTCAATAAAGAGATAGAAGTTCTGAGAAAAAAACAAACTGAAATCCTTGAAGGAAACAAGGAAATGAAGGAAACAATCAACCAAGTTAAAAACTCAATAGAAAGCATAATTAACAGAATAGATCACTTGGAAGACAGAACCTCAGACAATGAAGACAAAATATTTAATCTTGAAAACAAAGTCGAACAAACAGAGAAGATGGTTAGGAATCATGAACGAAACCTCCAAGAAATATGGAACATCATGAAAAGACCAAATTTAAGAGTTATTGGGATTGAGGAAGGCACAGAGTACAAACCAAGGGTATGAATAATCTGTTCAATGAAATAATATCAGAAAATTTCCCAAATATGATGAATGAGATGGAAAATCAATTACAAGAGGCCTACAGGACACCAAACGCACAGAATTTCAACAGATCCACACCAAGGCACATTATAATGAAAATAGCTAACATACAAAACAAAGATAGAATTTTAAAGGCTGTGAGAGAAAAGCAGCAGATTACCTACAGGGGGAAACCAATACGGATATCAGAAGATTTCTCAGCCCAGACCCTAAAAGCAAGAAGGGCCTGGAACAACATATTTCAAGCTCTGAAAGAAAACGGATGCCAACCAAGAATCTTATACCCAGCAAAACTTACCTTCAGATTTGATGAGGAAATAAAATCCTTCTATGATAAACAAAAGCTTAAAGAATTCACAAAGAGAAAGTCTGCCCTACAGAACATTCTCAACAAAATATTCGAAGAGGAAGAAATGAAAAATAACAATCTCGGTCATCATGGGGAGGAATTACCCTAAAGAAAGAGTCAATCAAAGGAGAAACAAAGTTAAGCTAAAAACCCCAAAAAAGCTAAAATGACGGGGAATACAAGACATATCTCAATAATAACCCTGAATGTAAACAGCCTAAACTCATCAATCAAAAGACGTAGACTGGCAGACTGCATTAAAAAGAAAGACCCAACAATATGCTGCCTTCAAGAGACTCATCTCATAGAAAAACATGCCCACAG
>JAJEJO010000586.1:355466-388904 GCA_020662805.1 Glaucomys volans | reverse complement strand
CAGAAGCCTGAAGACTTAGGAATCTGGCTTTCATTTGTCAGTCTGAAACTGGCAGCGCCAACTCTTGTCTTTCATGTGTGATGTCTCTGTGTCTTTGAATTTATTTTCTATGGATAAATAATATGTAACACTACAGTGACAGAAGAGTCTTTAAAAATTTTAATTATTTCCTAAATGGAGTCCCAGATGCAAAGGGATGTTTCACTGCACATTATCATAACACGTGACCCCATTAAATCAGCCCCTCAGGGATGTTACACCTACAGTAAAATGTGGGCTGGAGTGCTCAAGGACAGCGTCTTAGCTACAAGTTTGTTCTCTTATAATAAAGTCATTTAATTTTGGGAGGTGAGAAGATGCGTTTCACATGGTCCTATGAAAAACATGAGTCTCAAGAAGGAATGACCTTTATGAATCCATCAAGATGAGACCTGGAATTGTGGTAAAGAATTCTTTCAGAATCTTGTGCATTTCCTCCACAGCTGTGATTCAGGTGATCCTCAGCGACCAGGTGAACTATCACCTTTGGCATTAAGGTGATAAAATGTGAAATACATCTTTGAAGTATTCTACAGTGTTAGGGACTACTGGGGAAGTCGGTGGGACATTGAGTTCCAAGAGCGTTGAAATATTTGAAAATAATTTTCTGTCTTCACAGTGGAGAAGGAAGGATACCTAGACACTTGACCTCTGAGTCTCTGAGCACACAAATCTTTCAGTGTTTTGCATATCCACGAGGATGTGCATAAAATGGAAATAATAATACTTACCCTGCTGTATTTTGATGAGGTTTAGAGGTTATCTAAAAGTACCTTTCTGAGTGCTAGGTACTCAAGAAACACTGAATAAGAAGTAACTATTAAGAGCATAAATACTTTTCAGACTTGCTTAGAAACAGCTATGTAAGTGGACAGTTTTAGAAAGTTCAAATGAAGAGTTTATGGGAGGCCAGATTATTAACGTATTAACATAGAGGCAAAGGACATGACTGGTACTTCTGTCCTCTTTCATAGGGAGGCAGGCAAGAGGCTACACATTCACACATTCAGCAGAGCTGAAACAGGCACAGAATGAAGGGTATGACTTTTTTTTTCTATTGTCTGAAACTTATGTAAGTGGTGACAGTTAAGATCATAGAGCCTCATGAGATAAAGAAGATGTTAACGAATAATGAAGATAATAATAATTACCATTTGGAGCATTTACTGTGCACCTGGCATCTTTTGGCATTCTCTCTCATTTATCAATCTGGCAAATCCAGGCTCTCCACCTGCAGTCCAGGAGGCAGTAAGTGAGTGGGATCAAGGAACTCTGTTTACCTGTTAAGTTCATTCTAGTTAGATGTGGTCTTTTGGAACAGAAAGCTGCAACCTTTTTGTGATCAAATCAGTCATTTGTCATTATTGTTCTTTTCTATATTCAAGTCCTGGGGGCCACAAATACCCTTCTTCAAGTTGTTAGTGAGAGCTTGAACTAGTTAGGGACAAGGACCAAACTCTGGTGAATGCAGAGAGATTGTGGAAATCTCTCTCTGGGATGACTTTGACTCATAATTCAGCATTCTTTGGGTTTGGCACTGTTATGATTTGGATCTTCAATGTCCTCCAAAGGCCACATGATTACCGTCAGTGGCACTATTGGGAGGTGGTGGAAATTTTAGGAGATGGGGTGAATGGAAGGAAGTTAGGTCATCAAGGGGTCATTAGGTAATATTGAAGGGGATGTTGGGATCATGGTACCCCTTCTTTTCCTCTTTGCTTCCTGGCAGCCATGAGGTGAGAAGTTTCCTTTGCCATGTGCTCTCCACCATGATGTTCTGCCTCACCACAGGCCCAAAGGCAACAGGGTCAAGTGACCATGGACTGAAACCTCTGGAACCATGAGCCAAAATAAATTTTTCTTCCTTTTAAGTTATTTATCTCAGGAATTTTTGTCATGATCGTGGGGAAAGCTAACAAACACAGGCTCTACTTATACTTCTAAGCATTTATCTGTGGCAATCTGTGATTCCTACCACATTACTAATCTTAGACAAAGATATTTTACATAAGTGTTCTTAAATTCAGGGCAATTCCTTGTGATCACAGTTTCCTTTTAAAATAGTTAATATAGTATAAATAAACCATTCTAGATTTTTTTCCCTAGAATCAATGGCAGGCTTACCCATTTTGATTTTATAAAAATTATATTCTTTGTTGAAATTTAGGGGGGGAGGGGAGAGAGGGCAAGAGACAGACAGACAGACAGACAGACATTCTCCAGATTTCTGGTTTCTCTTCTCTGTGGAATGTCACTGACGATCTCAGAAAAGTTCCAGAAAAGGGATAAGACTGGAAGTCAGATTTCAAGGTGCTAAATTAATTAGAGGGACTAAAAGTCAGATCTTAGATGTCATGTTGCTTTTCCTTAATATGTTCGATGCATCTTTTTAAGTTCAGCTATATGAATAAAAATACCAATTCATCAGGAAATTCTTGTGTATTCAGCCCTTTGTGTTATTTCTGGCATTTCTCCTTTCTGTCAGATACTTATTTCGTAATAGCATGATTTATTGAACTTGGCACCATTTGTATCCTTTCTTATATGCAAGTCATGCTGTTTCAATATCTCTTTGATGATTATAATTGCCTAAAAATGTAAGATGATCAGAAAAGGAATATGAATTGTACCCAATATAGGGTTTCAACTCTTAGCCTTCCAAAGCTTTTTATTTTAATTCTTTATCTTAAAGAACAAAAGGCCTGAGGGAGGCTTAATTCTCTGCAAACAGCTTTGGTTTGACTAAGTACATAATTGAGCTTTTTCTTATCCCAAGAATCAGCTGCGGCAACACTAAGCTTGCAGCATTGGCTAAGAACCTCTTCCTTGTGCTATCTAGGATGTTTTAGTTCACATTCTGGCATGGAGAGACTCCAGAGCTTGCTGTTTGGAGGCCAGGAGTCATGGACCTGGAATGGATTATATGGTCTATTTCTAGAACAATATTAAAACAGATTATTCTAGGTCTGAAAGGTTTAGCATTATTTGGGCCACTTTTTCAAACTTCAAAATCAAAATTAACCATGTAAATATTCACCCAGAGAGCTGAGTGTAGTGGTGCATGCTTATAATCGCAGTGGCCCAGGAGGCTAAGATAGGAGGATTGCTAGTTCAAAGCCAGCCTCAGCAATGTCAATGCACTAAGCAACTCAGTGAGACCCTGTCTCTAAATAAAATACAAAATAGGGCTGGGATGTGTGGCTCAGTGGTTGAGTGTCCCTGAGTTCAACCCTGGTTAAAAAAAAAAAAAAATCACCCAGAGTGGCACAATGTGTTTGTGAAAAGTTGATAGAAACTGAGTTGTAGATTCAATTATATTTTAAAGCAACCCTGGTGACGTAATAGTTGAGGGTGTGCTATAAGATATTTCTTTTAAAATGTGAAAGAACACTCTCTAATATATATGATAATTTTTCCTAAAATAGATTTTTTAAAAAGTCTGATCTGCTTCTTTAAGATGCACTGTGAAAACAATGGCACACTCTGGAAGCCAGCATTTCAGGGCCAGAGGCTGTGACATCTGACATTTGGCATCCATCCACATTGATGGCACTATCTCAGGGAGGTACATTGCTCTATTTGTAAGAAAAATATATATCATACTCATAACTGCCTAATATAATTACTAATCTTTTTCTAACATGGTGGTTTATGAAACATTAAGTATTATTTTAAAAGCTGTCAAAAAATTTCTGGGTAGTTTAGATAATGATATCTGCTGGGTAAAGAAGTGATTTCATGTTAAGTAAGTGATTTAAAGAGAATAAAATTATATATTTGATATGATCAACCAGTACTATCAGAAATTATATAAAATTCAAATAATCTAGACCAAACAAACTTGGATTTTAAGATAATTTGAATATATCATGTGTGATTTCTTAGAGATCAACTACCTTCAGCCCTGGCTGTGTATTAGAATTACTGAGGAACTTTTAAAAAATACTAATATCTGAGCCCTAAACCCAGAGATTCTGACTTAATTGGTCTGGGAAGTAGACCAGACACCATGCTGTTAAAGATCCCTGGGTGATTCTAATGAACAGACAAGGCTAGGAAAAACAGTCATAAAGCTTTGCTAAGTGGGTCTATGGACAGTACGGTATCAGCCTCACCTTGAGCTTGTTAAAAGTTCAGACTCAGCAGGGGTAGTGGTGCATGCATGTAGTCCTAGCACTCAGGAGGCTGAGGTGGGAATATTCTTGGAACCAGGAGTTCAAGGCCAGCTTGGGCAATGACATACAGCAGGAACCACATATTCAAAAAGAAAAGAAACAACAACAGGAACAACAATTTAAAAAGTCCAACAACAACAACAAAAACAAAACCCAAACTCTCAGGTCCCACCCAGACTTCCTGAGTCAGAATCTATACTTTTTTTTTTTTTAAGTTGTCAGTGTATCTTTAATTTATTTATTTATATGTGATGCTGAGTATGGAACCCAGTGCCTCACACATTCTAGGTAAGTGATCTACCACTGAGCCACAACTCCATCCCCCAGAATCTATACTTTCAATTGGGTCTTAAGGCAGATTCACTTGTACCATGTTTTTCACTGCACTTGACTTTAATTTTTGTTTGTGTGTGCGGTGCTGAGGATTGAACCTAGGACCTTATGCTTGCTAAGTGCATGGTTTACCATGAAACTAGGCCCCCAGCCATGTATTTGACATTAAAAGTGCTTTCCTACTCATTCTTCTATTCATTTACTCATATATGCAATTTGGGGGGGGGGGGCATTTATTAAGTCCCTGGTGGTTGCAAACACTGCTGTAGGCACTGGAAACCTGGAACTATGAATAAGATGTGGCCTTCCTTTCAAGGGATTTGCAGAAGTGGGAGGTAGATTGTGGAGCATGGTCAGGACTAGAGCTGTCCTCCAGAGCTTCTGTAGTCTTTTGGAGGAAGGAGAAGATGAAACTCCTTTCCTTTTTATCCAGTCTTTACCCAGAGAGTGAGATGAATTTTTGAAAAAGAATATGTGGATCTAATGGTTCTTAAAGTGTGGTTCTTGGTCCAGCAGCAGCACCACTTGGGAACTTGATGGAAATGCCCATGTTGGGGTCCATTCTAGGCTTAGTGAGTCACAAACTCTGAAGGTAGGAAGTAGCCATTGTTTTTTTAACATGTCCACCATAGGATTATGATATTCACTCAAGTTTGCAGACACAGGGTGTCAGCATTTTGCATACAGAGAAAGAAATGGCATTGCAGACCATTAGAAAAGCATGCATGGAATCAGAGGAATACTCATTCCCAGTACTTGTGACATTTGCTATAGCCTGAGCATAGTGTGTTAACTGTACTGGGAATTTCTCAACAACTTTGCTCAAATCCATGTATTGTTATTACTTTTTGGGGCTTAATTAATATTCCCCTCTTTTAGGTCATTTGGTAATTAATTACATTTAAGGAGAAAGCTTTTTGTTTGGTTGTATGTCTTCTGTTTCAAAAATCTGACCTCAGTGTTGTCTGAAAACTTTTTGTTATTATTGAAATATTATTACTGTAAGATTTTTATACTAATGTATGGGAAATCAAAGCACAAGGACCTCACTTACTTTTAAAGGAACTTTTTTTTTTTTTTTTGGTACTGGGGATTAAACCCAGGGGTGCTTTACCACTGACCCACATCCCCAGCCCTTTATATTTTTTATTTTAAAAACTTTTGAAATAAAGTCTTGCTAAGTTGCTTATAGCATTCCTAAATTGCTGAGGCTGACCTTGAACTTGCAATCCTCCTGCATCCTCAGCCACTGGGATTACTGGCATGCACCACTACACCTGGCTTGAATGAACCTACTTTTAATAGTCTTCCTTGGTGTGGAACAGAGTTACGTTATCTGTGATAGGATAAGTCTATTATAAACCGAAAACATCATGTCTAAAATTTAATTTTAGTAATGTCAGTTTTTCCCTTTTTAATATTTTCTTGTCATAATGGTGAGAAAAGAGCAAACTCTTTAAACTTCCTTTCTCCCCTTCTCCAGTTGAAGTGCTAATTAGTACCTTGGAGGCCAAATGGAGGTCACTGAAGAGAGGAAAGGACCTAGATAATGAACCATAAAATAGAGCTCAAAGAGAATTCCCATTGAGAGCTGGAAGGGACTGTAGAGATCAAATGATCCAGCTTTCTCACATCAGAGGCCTCTGATGAGTTGCTCAGAATCCATTGCTAATGGAGGAGCTAGAACCAGAAATCACATTTCCAGACTCCTTGTTTATACTGTAAATACATGGCAGTCTGACTATGGGAGAAAACACAATCTATTTGTGCGTTGTTGCTGTGAAAAATACAGACTGATTTTTCCCTTTGCAGTCTGTAAGGGAATAGTAATATGAAGGCTTTACTGAATATATTAATTAATTTTCAAATTCTCTTTGGAATGAGAGTGTAAATAGATGGTAAAGAGTAAATAAAAACATCAGTCAATCCAATGCTGACTTCCCCTCAGAGGCCGAGGTTATATATTTAATAGCTTCTTGAACAGGTTTACTAACATATTCCAAACAGGCATTAAAAATAAATGTTTCCCAATTGCATAGTCTCTTCTAAAACTTGCCCCCCACTCCTACATTCTATCATGGTTTACTCAGAACCTTGAGGATCATCCTCAACTCTTCCTTTTTCTCTAACCCCATGCATTGATTCAATCATCAGCATTGTCAATTTTATCTTCTGTCACTCTTCGCCCATAAATAGTATTCAAATCCATGACCTCTTCCCAACCTGCACTTCCATTATCTTAATCTAGACTACTATTATCCCTTACCTGGTCTATTGCAACAAAATATGTTCTGTTTTTTTATACCTCTAGTCTTGCCATTGGAAATTTCTCTTTCACATCATTTTAAAGTGATCTCTCTAAAGTACAAAGCAAACCACACACAAACTATGTTTAAAACTTACAATAACTCTCTATCATGAATAGGATAGAATTTCAGCATGGTACATGTGCTTTCCATGATTTGACCTTTGCTTACCACTTTATCCCTACTTCTGGTCCTTCTTTCCTATATTTTCATGTTTCAGCAAGGTCAGACTACTTGTAGCTAACCAAACACCAACTTCTCTGACTGGTGAAATCCTAATTATCTGGCACCACTCAGACTTCACCTTCTCATTGACATCGTCTCTGACATCTCCCTATTCTCCGTAGCTAGAGTGAACCATCTTCTCAGTGCCCCTGAACCTTACCTATCCTCTGTCTTTCGAATAATCTCCCTGACCTGACATTTTATTATGAAAATTTTCAAGTAGACAGGAAAGCTGAATTTTGCTGTGATCTTACAACTAACATTTTGCTGTGCTTACATTGTTACATTTCTCTCTTCATCAATCCAGCTTTTTCAGTGCATTTCAAAGTTTTAGATAGCAATATACTTGCTCCAAATAATTCAGAATGTATATTAGTGTTTCTAATTGCATAGAGTTCTATATTTTTTGTTGTTCTTGGTTTTATTCTTTGCACACAAAATTTGCACACAATGAAATACACAAATCTTCAGTGTACCATGAGATCCATTTTATATATATATATATATATATATATATATATATATATATATATGAGTAATCTACATACCCAGTAAGATACAAAACCTTATCACCACCTTGGAAAGGTCATTCATGCCCCTTCCCAGGAAATTTCCATTTCTCTCAGAGGCATTTTTCTGTGACTTTATTTGTAATTAGTTTGGGATGCTATACAACTTTATGCAATGGAACTGTATGTAATCGTTTGTATAAGTTGTCTTTCACTCAGAATAATGTCTTTGAGATTCATGCAGGTCTTTGTATACGTCTATAGTTCATTCATTAAAAAATTTTTAATTATTGAGTAATATTCTATTGTATGGATATACCACATTCAAAATCCTTTCTTCAATTGATGTACACCTGGACTATTTTCAGTTTCTTCTTTTTCTAATTTTAATTTTAATTTTTTCTTTTTAGTTACATGTGACAGTGGAATGCATTTTGACATATCATACATACATGGGGTATAACTTCACATTTTTGTGTTTGTACATGACATGGAGTTACACTGGTTGTGTATTCATATATGAACATAAGAAAGTTATGTCTGAGTCATTCTACTGTTTCTTATCCATCCTCCCTTCCCCCCCCCTTCCTAATCTGGTCAACCTCCACCCATCCCCCACCCCCCCACCTATTGAAAGACAATATCCACATATCAGAGAGAACATTTGGTCTTTGGTTTTTTGGGGACTGGCTTATTTCACTTAGCATGACAGCCTCTAGTTCCATCCATTTACCAGCAAATGCCATAATTTCATTCCTCTCTTTCCAGTTTCTGGCTATTAGGAAATGTAACAAGGACTTGGAGACCTTAGAGACTGTTTGGCTAAAAGCACTGACTCTTCACCTGGGCTTGCAAATGTCTGATAGGTCACTAAGAGCAAGATAAAAGCTTGGCATCTCTGCCATCCATATTGCATCTGTCTTCTTTGCGCTGAGTCATTCTCTCTGCAGTCCCCTTGGATTTCAGGAACAACAGATCTGATGGATAAACATCTGATGAGAAGGGTGAAACTATTGCCCCCAGCAGTGACTTTCTTATGGCTGACAAGGCTCCACCTGACTAATCCTGACATAATGCTCAAGAGGACCTCAGTATGAGGTTATATTTTATTAACATTTGGTGCTGTGAGACTTTTAAATTTTACACATTCTGTTGGATGTGTAATGGTAACTCATTGTGGTGTCTTATATAATTTGTAGTTTACTGGCCTGCCTCTGTAGAAATTGAGCTTTCGAAAGACAATCTCATTACCCATATCTCCTGTATCTAATCATGTCTGATACAGTATGGTTAAATAAATATTTGTTAATTGAACTGATATGAATTGAATCCTCCTGTACACAGCAATGAAAACAAAACACTATATTTATTACTTTATTTCTTTGGTCAAAGGGCAGAGTGTGTGTTTTAGTCAGCTTTTGTGCTGCTGTGACCAAAAACCCTAACCAGAACAACTGTAGAGGAGGAAAGGTTTATTTAGGGGCTCACAGTTTCAGAGCTCTCAATCTATAGATAGCAGTCTCCATTCCTTGGGGCTGGAGGTGAGGCAGTACAGGGTGGAGGAAGAGTGTGGAAGAGAGAAGGAGCTCACATGATGGTCAGGAAGCGGAGAGAGAGAGAGTTCACTCATCATATACAAATATATACCCAAAGCCATGCTCCAATTCCCACCTCCTCCAGCCACACCCTACCACTTCAGTTACCATTCAGTTAATCCCTATCAGGGTATTGATTCACTGATTGGGTTAAGACTCCTATAATCCAATCACGTCTCCCCTGAGCCTTCTTGCATTGTTTCACACATGAGCTTTTGGGGAACACCTCACATCCAAACCATAACAGTGAACTCTTTTGCTATAAGCAGTAACACTTATATCAAGAGTATGGTGCTATCCATCTGGAATGATTTGACAGGTCAAAGCATATTTTTCCCAAATACTCGTTCGATTGCCCTTTTATTTTTTAATAAGTTCATTCCTTTGGGTCTTTATTAATGACTTCCATTTCTATAGAGCCTCTATGAAGGATAATCAATAAATATTTGTTGAGTAACATAGGCTGTTTTCCCTGGTCCTCTCAACTTTCTAATACAATAATTGTCATCAATTTAGGGTCATTTAAGGAACTAATACAGTGTGTGGCTACAAAACAGGCCTAGAGTTACCCATATTTTGATCTGAATCCTGCTTCTGCCTGTGTGGTTTTAGACAAGTTACTGAAGCTGTTTTTTTTTCATGTGTAAGATGAGGATTATGTTCCTTACTTTGCAAGGTTTTATAAATATTGGAGTTAATATATATGTGACAGGACAGATTTTTTTGGACATTAGTTTTCATGTGACTGTGCTTCTCTCTGAGGATCATTTCTGGTTCCCCTACTATATACACGTACATGTAAAAGGCCAGTTTTTGTTCTTTTTTTGCTTTGTTGTTTTCTTTCATGTATGGCCATATGATCTCTTTAAAATTTAACCCTTTAAAAATTCTTTTAAAATTATGGTAAAATACACATAAAATTATTTAAAATTTTTAAAATTATGGTAAAATACACATAAAATTTCCATCTCATCCATTTTTAAGTGATCATTGCAGTGGAATTAAGTACGTTAATGTTGTATCATCACCAACATTCACTTCTAGAACTTTTCATCTTGTGAAACTGAAACTCTGTGCCATGAAACAGCAACTTCCCACGCCCCTCACTTCCCAGGCCCTGGCAACATTATTCTTCTTTCTGTCTGTTTGAATTGACAGTTGTACCTCATATAAATGGAATGCTATAATATTTGTCCTTCTGTAATTGGTTTATTTCAATTAGCACAATGTTTTCAAGGTTTATTCTGGTTGTCATTTTGTTAGGTAGGAGTTTAGGGAGGTCAAGATGGCGGAGGCAGGATACAAGAAAATGGCTGAAGTACAAGGTGGGGAGATGAGTCATTAGGTCTCTGTTTAAAGTCCCACTACCATGACAACTCCCACCACTGAGGGCTTATTGCCCATGGCAACTCCTGCCACAGGTTTGGTATCCTAGTTAGGCAAAAATAAAGTAAAAAAAACATGGGGAAAATAGGGTAGTATTCTAATTGGGTATCATGAAGTAACCAATGGGAACAAATGTAAAAGGGTCTTCAATCAGGTTCTTGCAGGGAGGGGACCACCTCACAGCTCAGCATATAAAACAAGAATGATCTGACATGGGGCCTGGAGCCTCTCTCACTCTGCCCTCTGCTTTACAGAGTGTACTCTTGCAACTTTCTGGAGTGGTATTTTCCCCCTCAATAAATTTGTGCTTTCTTACTTCTGCATTATATTGCTCAATTTTTTGTTCAGGACACCAAGAACCTGGACCCCAACTGGACACCCCACCAGTATCCATTTGGGTGGGAATATTCTTACTTTTTAAGGCTGAATAATATCCTATTGTAGAACATAGCACATTTTATTTATTTATTCATGGGTCACTTGTGTCACTTTATTGGTTATTGTGAATAATGCTGCTATAAATGTGAGCAAAAGGATCTATTTCAGTTCCTATTTTTGGATATACAAACAGCAGCCAAATTTCTAGATCATATATTAATTCTATTTTTAAATTCTTTGAGGAAACTCCTACTATTTTCTGTTGTATCTGCATCATTTTATATTCTCACCATAGTGTAAAAGGGCCTGAATTTTTCCACATCAATCTGTGTTATTTTCTGTTTGTTTGTTTGTTTATTTATTTATTTATTTATTTATTATAATAGCCATTCCAAAGGGCATGAAGTGATAGCTCAGTGTGCTTTTGATTTTCTTTTTCTTAATGATCAGTGATGTTGTGCATCTTTTATGTGCTTACTGGCCATTTGTGTATCTTCCTTGGAAAAATGTCTGCTCAAGTCCTTACCCATATTTTAATTGTTTGTTATTGTTTTGTTGAATTGCAGGAATTCTTTATATATTCTGATATTAATTCTTTATCAAATATATGATTGCTAGCTAACCCTTTTTAATTTCTTTTAAAAATATTTTATTTACTTAATGTTCAGAACACAGGAGAGTGTAGTGAAAAGTGAATTCATTGAATCATTCTGGACAGTCTTTGAAACCTTTTAATAAGAAAAAAGTGGATATATTATTTAAAAAATAAAAATATTCATGCAAGCTTATGTTTATGTTGATAATTATTTTAAGAATAATAGCAAAAAACTACATGAATGCAGGGAAGTAGTAACTGTTGTTTTCTGGGTGGCTTATCTATGGGTGATTTTTTTCTACTCACCTCTATTTTTCATTTAAAAAAATAAAAATAAACTTCACTATGATATGAATAGGCACTATTTAAAATAATTAGTTTTTGTGAGAAGGAGAACATGAGAGGGACAGGGCAAAAGTTAGGATTGACTTCCTGGATTTGGGGTGCTTGTTGGTGGTGTGCTTTTGTTAATTTGATATTATCATTATTTTTTATTGTTAGGTGGGAAATCATCTAGCATGTTTGTAAGAAAAGGAATTAACAGAGAAACAAGTTGAAGTAGTGGGAGGGCCACAACAGCGATTGATGCCTGCAGGAGCCTTGTCCTTTAAGGGAATCAGCCCAAATTAGGAGGGAATTAGTGTACATCTGGGAGGGTGTATAAGTAAATCTGTAGGCTGGACAGCTTTGAAGCAGAGATGTGACTTCTACTTTCCTTAAGAACTGTGCGTGTCCTTTTCCAGAGTGTGTGGGACCCTGAGCAGAAGTGGGGAGTTTATTATGTCAGTCACAGTGTGACTGGGGATTGACTGACCAGGGGTCATCAAAGGGCTTTCTGAGTGGCATTTAAGCAGCTTCAGTGGGAGACCATTCATTTATTCTGGTAGAAATCCACTGGCTGCCACACGTAGGGGCATAGACAGTGGATAATTGGCCAGACCTATGGGTGAAAGGAAAGGGCTGTGAGAATTCTGTCAGGAGCAGAGTTGAAGTGAAGAACTCTTAGGTCTATCTAGGTCGAATGTGGAAGGAAAAAGAGGATAAATTAGATCAAGAGGGAAAGGTGGTGGGACTGGAATTCCCACCATGGGAAGCAGTTAGTGATGTGGGCAGAGTAAAGGAGTGAAGAATGGAAAATAGAAGGTCAGAGAGAGGAATTTGCAGAGATTTTATCAACCTCCACTAAAAATTCTTAAATAGTGAATCTTCTAAAAGTAATATCAGTGTTTTATTAGAGTTTATGTGAATTGCTTTCTCTTCTTATTTCTACTTCTGTGGAAAAATATGTTAGGCTCATTTCTCCTCATTAAAATGTTTTGTGTTTTGAATGGACAAAATCAAGAAGTGGCTATTTATTTTCTAAGTCTGGTAATAAATATTTGAAAAAATGAAATTCTACATTACTGAATTAAAAATTCGAAATGGATCTTTGCTACCCTGATTATAGCGGATGCTCTATTTGACATTTTATTATTAATACGTCATTCCTCTTTTCACTCACAGCATTCTGGAAATTAGAATGACTAATACCATGTCCTATTATGATCAGCATTCTGATAGCTAGTGGTCAGAGCCAGGCTTCTTTTAGAAAAATAATCTGGGCTAATGACCCTGAGAGTTTTTGGTAGGCAGGCTTTCAATAGCTTCTCCCCAACTTCTCTCCCTACAGGCAAAAATATGTTTATTCTGTTGGCTGCTACCCACTGCCTGCTGGCCTGTCAGGCTAGTTCAACCAATGCCATCTTGAATCTTCTCCCCACCAGTGCCACTGAATAACCACTCTTCTATAACTACTTAGCAATTCCTTCCCTTTATTTAAAAAGTTCTTAAAACAAAGCTCATCCATGATGCCTTCTGGCCATGTGAGAGATGCCCTCATCGAATTTGACTGGTTGTTTCTCTTTTTCAGAATGGGCAATAAATTAGACCAGGAGAATAATGTTAACATATTTTATTACCTTTGTAAGTCCCAAAAAGATGATGACCAAAGGGGAAAACATCCTGGTTATAGTGACTGATAATGCTTCACAGATCAATTCACTGCAGAATTTTCTTTTGAGATGATAAAGATGTCTGTAATAAAATAGTGGGTGAAAAAAATCCTCTAATCAAAGTACTTAAGATATCTTTCATATGGGAGAAAGGGGAGAAAGGAGAACATAATGGTGGAAGAGATTTACTGGAATAAAGATCATTCTTTAGCTTATAAAATTCTTGTTTGTATAGCATTCAACAGTGTCCTCCCAGGTGTCCTCAACTTGTCATCCTATCCCCTCCTTCCCTCCCTCCCTCTCTCTCCCTTCGGTGTAATTATATAGCTCTTCTCCTATTTCTGAAGACCAGCTCATTCTTATTTCACTGTGGTGACCTTTGTCCTAAGAATGAAAGAGGTGAGAAGAAGAAATAAAAACTGAAGAGTTAATCTTTGTAAATTCACCAATAATTCAATTGTACTTTTCTGAAATTTCAACAATAGCATCATGGGTTTTGAATCACATTGAGTATCTTCCTGCTTAAATAGGGTTTAGCAGAAAGGCCATTGATTTTAGACTTAGAATTCTTTCATTTCAGAATCACCTTGCAGTTTAGCAGTTGTATGAGCTTCAGTCAAGTCACTTAAACTTTCTACATTAGTTCCTCATTTCAAAAATGGGGATAATATTTTTCTAACCCCCCTCACAGGTTGTATTAGCAAAGTGTTTGTAGAAGGTCCTTGTAACCATGAGATGCAGTCTGAATATTGTTATTATAATTCTCATCATTTTACATAGGAGAAAGCCAAAACTAGGCAGAAAGTTTAAGTATTTTCCTGAAGGATGCACAGTTTGCTAGTCAGAGCGGGAATTAAAAGTACAGCATCTAAATTCTTGTTTGGATTCTTTCTCATTGACTTTTTCTGAAGTACTTTATTTCAATGTGTTGGAGTATTATTTCCCCCCCTCATTCTGTATGGATGGGTTTTACTGACTAGTAAAGAAGATAAAAATTTAATTTGTGTTTTTCTTCTTTGGAGTTTTATTTTTACTTTATTTTTTTGTGATACTGGGGATTGAACCTAGGGCCTCTCTACTCCTGCGCTGCATCTCCAACTCTTTTTATTTTATTTTGAGACAGGGTATTGCCATGTTGCCCAGGCTGGCCAGGAACTTACAATCCTCCTACCTCAGCCTCCTGAGTAGCTGGGTGTTTTAGTCAGATTTCTTACTGTTGTGATCAAAAGACCTGACAAGAACAATTTCAGAGCAGGAAAAGTTTATGTGGTGCTCATGGTTTTCAGAGGTCTCAGTCCATAGACAGCCTAGTCTATTCCTCGGAGCTCAAGGTGATGCAGAACATCATGGTGGAAGAGTGTGGTGAAGGAAAGCAGCTCACATGATGATCAGGAGATGGAGAGACAGAGAGGGGTTGTGGGGAGCCAGTCCACTCACCTGATACAAAATATATACCCTAAAGGCACACCCCAATGCCCACCTCCTCCTGCCACACCCTACCTGCTTTTAATTATTACTCAGTTAATTCCCACCAGGGATTAAAGTTGTTATAACCCAATCATTTCACCTCTCAACTTTCTTACATTGTTTCACGCGTGAGCTTTTGGGGGACACCTCACATCCAAACCATAACACTGGGATTACAGGCATGTGCTGCCACACCCTGCTACTTTTCTATAGCTTTAGAGTTGAGTGTGAGGTGCCTGTCAACTCCCTGGATTGAAGAAAGGGAGATTCCCCCCTCCCTCTTGCAGGGCACTTGATTGGTTGCAAGAGCTTGGTTGACCTTCTTGGGATGGGCACATTTTTGTGACTGGGGAATTGACCTTTACCATGGCTTCTCTGCTATGGTGTTAGAGGATGTGCAAGAGCTCACCACACAGTGTTTGGTGGCTCAGTGGCTGAGTGTCCCTGAGTTCAATCCCCAGTACCCTAAATAAATAAAATAAAAAATAACTAAATAAATAAAACTCCAAAATATCCAACATAATCCTTGATCAGAAAGATCATCTCAGGCAGGGCCCTCCCAAGCACTTCCTTAAGTCAAGACTTTGAATTTAAGCCACAAAGTATTCTTTTTTCCAGATGAATAAGTTAGCTCCCTCTCTGCATAACGTACTGATCTCGTGTGTTCTAGTTAAATGGCAGTGGAAGTTTAATGGGTACGTTTTAGTGCCACAGGGCACTAAAATGGGGGAGGGAGTTCATTTTGTATCATCATAAGTTGGAAAAAGTGAAAACTGTGTTACATAGACACATTTGGTGGGGTCTGGAGGTGATTTAGGCAATTACAGTTAGTATTCCACCTATACACTTCTTGTTACCATTTTTTTTTCTTTTCGATAGAGGATTGTTTCCCTTTTAAAACAAACAGCTAGGGGATGTCAAATGGAATATCAAGGACAGCATTTGAGAAAGTGAGGTTTCAAAACCAAAGGATATAATGAAGGTTGAAGTAAAATTGCTTGAACTTGACAAGACAGTAATTTTATCCTAGTCAGAAACAAGACCAGAAAAAAAAAATATTTTGTGGGATACCATTCCACCCTCAAACATCTCTCCAGAAGAACACTTTCTCAAGAAAATGCTAGGGGCTGGGGATGCAGCTCAGTGGTAGAACATTGCCTGGTATGCCTGAGGTCCTGGCTTGGGTCCCCAGCACTGGTGGGGGTAGAGGAAACATGCCAAAGAGGAACATCCATTGCAGACATTTTGGAAACACCTGCAACAGAAAACATCTGTAAAATTAATAAGGAAGTTATTAGGTATGTAAGAGTAGGAAGAGATGAGAGAGAAACATTCTGGGGCAGTGGCTGTTGCAGGTGTGGTGTTGTATTGGACATGACCTGCAGGAAAAGCACAAGTTCTCTTTTTCCTTCACTACAGCATATGTGGAGCCTGTGGGGAGGAACAGAGGCGCCTTGATTTCACTGTGCCGTGATAGAGTTCTCAGGGGTTCAAGGCAGGGAGCAGGGGTTGATATTCCAGTTCTATCTCCTCCTTGCTGGCTGTAAGGCCTGTAAAGGAAGGATTTGGGAGTCTCTTCAGCTGAAAACACAGAACACTCAATCAGAGGTGGCTTAAGCAGTTACAACATCAGTTTCTGTCCCCTACCAAGAAACTGAAGGCTTCCGTAGGACTGACAGTGCAGAAGCTCAGCAATGTCTTCAAGGATCCAGGCCCTTTTTCTTTGCTATCCTCAGTATATAAGTTTTTCATTATTAGTCTGGTCAAGTCAGGGTCCTGAGATGACCACCTTAGCTAAAAAATAATGCCTCACATAACCATAGCCAGAGTAGGAAGGCAAGGAGTGGGCACAGTGGGACTTCCCTCACAAGGCCCTATCTCTTATGTGGGAAGACACTCTTTCCCAATAATTCCCCTTATGTCCTTTTTACCAGACTGGATCATTTCTGCATACCCAGACATCTGTTCATGGTTTCTCTCAAAAGCTCCTGTTAAAGCAGGAGTATTTGGAAGTAAAATATCAGATTATAAGAGCTATAACCTAATCCATCCATCCTAATTTGAATGGACTGACTGGGTGGTAGGCAGGTGGGGCGTGGCTGGAGGAGGTAAATTACTTGGGGCATGCCCTGAGGGGGTGCTTCTTCCTGTGATCTCTCTCCGCTGCCCTGCTTCCTGACCTCAGCATGAACTGAGCAGTTGCAGTTGTCCTCCGTAAGGCACCCACGTTGTTCTGCCTCTTTTGGGGTCCAGAGCAATGGAGACAGGTATCTACGGATTGAGAACTCTGAAACCATGAGTCCCAAATAAACTTTTCCTTCTGTAAATTGCTCTTGTCAGGTGTTTTGGTGACCGTGAGACAGAAGCTGACTAAAAAAACCCCATCAATCATTGATTTAGTGTGAGTGGGTTGGGACTTATCTTCTCCACTCTCATTATTATCAACTATGTCTACTATAGGTAATATCAATCTTGCAGGCTACCAAGGTAGTTGGCATTTGAGATAATACATACAAAGTTGTTAATACTTTGCCTAGTCTACTTCAGGAATTCATTAAATGATCATCATTATTATTATAACTGATTTTTAATGATTAGCAATTTTTCTATAATCCTTTTTTTACTGTGAACATTTGGATATGGTTATAATCCGTATATAAAACTCTGCTTTTATTTCACTTATAAGATAGGTGTTTCTGAAGTTTCTACATAAAACTCAATGAATGCATTAAATTTATCAAATGAGTACCTTACAATTTAATTTAATTATCTTCACATAGGATGCTGCCAGTTGTTTCCACTATTACAAGACATCTTTGCAATATACGATTTTCTGTATTTTAGATCAGCTATTTAGTATAGATTCCAGGAATGATATCTTTCAGTCTAAGGCAACCATTTCTTTTTCAGGCTGACAGGTAAAGTACATTTCTCAATCACTTTTGTGACTAGATATGACCAAAAACTTAATTCTTGCCAGCAGGATGGGTGTACTTTATATATCCATTTTTGCAGATAGTTCAAAACCCTCTGAAAACTCCATTCTCCCTCTTCTCATGGCTGTCAGGTGCCTGGATGACTTTCAGGGAATGAGGGCAAAACCTGAAATTGTCTTGGCCCCTGGATGCCTAGAGCAGAACCTTCACTCCAACTGCATAGCTACTGATTAGGATTGGCATGAGCGAGACACAAGTTCTAATGTGTTAAGCCAGAGGAGATTTGGGGAGCTATCTGTTATAGCCATTGTTGTTACCACAGCCAATACAGAGATTAGTACCTTAAAATGTTAACTATGGCCATGAATAAACTTTTATTTATATTGCTCTCTCTAATAATCAACCTTTCAAAATAAAAACACAAAAGTATTGATTTAAATAAATGAAAACTATTAAAACAATTGAGATAAAACTAACATGCACACAGGAAGAAAACAAATCTATAAAAATGCAAGTTGTCTGGAATATCCATAATTTATGTTAACATAAATTAATAAAAATTATGTATTGCAATAATTTATAAGCAATGAGTATATTTAATCACTTTAGTTTGAGGCTATTAGGTAACGAATTAATAAGTTATTTTTAAGTCTGACTGAGTGTTTCTTATTTAAAGCAGTACAGTATCCCCTGTTTGGGGCACAGTATAGCCACGTGGGAAGCCAATCTGAGATATACCAGGGATTTTCGTAAGCCTAGTCTGCATCCCCAAGGTGAACCCTTTAAAGCTATGTTCAGACCTTTTCCCACAGGAAATTATTTTGATTTAGAAGTTTGTGTAAGATAAAGGGTCCTAGGGAGACTATGGCCCTTGAGAACTAGTGATGCAGGCTGAAACCTTGTTTTTTGTTCCTTGTGTGAAGCAAAGCCCCAAAAAGTAGTTGGGGTAACTCAGGTTGTCAGGAAACTTATTTTGGGGACAGGAATTGCCTGAATCTCTTGGCACATAGTTAGGTAAACATGCCTAATACCTTTAAGCCAGCCAGGTCTTTCCCAACTGTTAATTGAGGAAAATATAGAGCAAGGTATGACTCCATGCTTGGCCCAGTGTGAGCATTCTGATGCTGCTGCTGATAACCAGGTTACTGGAGATAGCAAGGAATCACAACCTGGGTTTACACTGTGTTTCCTGCCAGACCGGGTCTGGTGGACTCTCCCCTGGTCTTCATAAGGAACTGAGACCAAAGCACTTGGGTTTCACACAGAGCTTCACTAGGATGTGAATTATAGTACTTTCTGTTTTAGAAGAAATCTCAGATGTGACTTAACCCTTTCTTTACTGTGCTAAATAAATTGTTATACAGGTTGAGCATCCCTGAAAATCTGAAATCTGAAAGTCTTTGAAATCTGAAACTTGGCTGGGGATATAGCTCAGTTGGTAGACTGCCTGCCTCACAAGCACAAGGCTCTGGGTTCAATCCCCAGCACTGCAAAAAAAAGAAAAAAAAAGATCTGAAACGTTTTGAAAGTTGACATGTCATCACTGATGTAAAAGTCCACATCTGACCTCATGTGATGGGTCGCTGTCAAAATGCAGGTGCCTTAAAAATACATAAAATCGCCTCCAGTTAAATGTTTAAGGTGTGCATGAAACAAATGAATTTTGTGTCTAGACTTGGATCCTATCCCAAGTAATCTCATTATGTATGTACAAACATTCCAAATGTGTGTGTGTGTGTGTGTGTGTGTGTGTATCTCCAAAATCTGAAACACTTCTGGTCCAAAGCACTTCAGAAAATGGACGCTCAACCTGCATTGAATAGAATAGGATGTGAGCAGTTAAAAAAATGAGGTAGATATTTGTGTACTGGCTAGGAAATGCTCATTTTTCTAGGAAATGCTCATAAGTGAGATAAGCAAATTTCAAGCTATATATGAAATAATATATCATTTATGAAAAAATTGAATACTAGGAAAACCCTTCCAATTTTGGTTGAATTCATTCATATGCCTAAATACATATGTATATATATGCATATATATATTTAAATACATATTTATAATACATGTAATATAATATTAATTTAATTTTTTATTTTTTCAGAGTTGGGGATTAAACAAAGGGTCTCACACATGTTAGGTAAGTGCTCCACTATTGAATTGCACCCCCATCCCTCCAATTAAATAATTTAAACATTCTTTTTTGCTTTTCTATTTGATAAATTACCAATGTTTCAGATTTCCCCTCTTTTTTCCTTCTGGAGACTATATATGGGGACACTTGCCAGGCCCTTGTATTGAGGAGGGGAAATGGTCTCTGGGGTCCCTTGGTGCTCACAGGTCTCTCCTTAGTCCTTGCCAATCTTTGTAGAGATACTGTCCTTTATATTTATGATCACTGCTCACCCTACTGAAATCTGTGGATAAACTTGGCTACTGGTGAAACCTTGACCTCTTTCCAGCTTAGATGGGGCCCTATGGTCCTATAATCCTTATTGGTCCCCAGTCAGGGAAATTGACCCTGCTTCTCCATGCCACAGGGCCACTGAGCTTGTTACAACATCTACCTTGGGTTTACCTGCCATATCACCACTTACTCTTCATGGAAACATGGAACTTGTGAACTCGTAGGTAACTTCTGTATCACACAGCAGCTCTTATGGTAGGGATATGAAGTGTCACTCCAAAGCTTCTGTGTCAATGCAAGAATGTTTAGAGGTGAAACAATTGGATTGTGAGAACTATAAACCAATCAGTACATCTTAGTTTGAATGGACTGATTGGATGGTAACTGTAGGCAGAGGAGCATGACTGGAGGAAGTGGGTCACTGGGGTGTACCCTGGAAGGGAGCATCTTCCCTGCATCCTCTTCCCTCTCTATGCTTCCTGGTGGCCATGAATGTTGCAGCATTCCTTCATTACATTCTTCTGCCATGATTTTCTGCCTCACCTTGGGCCCAGAGCAATGGACTCAGCTGATCATGAATGAAACCTCTGAAACCATGAGCCAAAATAAACTTTTCCTCCTTTAAGTTGTTCTTGTCAGATATTTTGGTCACAGTGATGCAAAGCTGGCTTGCATAGCTGTCAAGGGAACCCCAAGCTCAGAACTTCCTTTTTTAACCATGTTGCGACCACTGAGTGGTTTTCTGTGCAGTGTTCTGTTTTAGCATTGGGGAAAATCCCTCAACTCTATGCTTAGCTTTCTTCTCCAGCTGTCTAATGCATTTCTCTGTCTAGGAGTTTCACTGGGAAGGGAATAGTCATCATACACATCTTTACCACCTGTTCTTCCTAATGCATGCCTTTCTCCTCTTCACCTTTTATTTCACTGGAGGTGACAGACTTTATCTTTCCTCTATATCATAAGTTAGAGTCTGCTTTAGTAAAGCATGCAATAAACTTGTGATCTGGGGCACCAGTATTGAATCCTGGACTACTAAAGTAGTCTGAAAAATGGAAAAAAAAGTTTTGTCTCTCAACAACAAAGCCTGGTATTTAAAAAGTACTGTAGTTTATCAATTTGAGGATACCATGATGGTAAGATGTATTATTACTTTTTGTATCACTAAGACTACAATATAATGCCTTAAGGACAATTCTCTATAAGGCATAAATCAATTGTACCAGCCTTGTGTTGCTGCAGCGAAATGTCTTTTATCAACATTGAGAGACTTGGACTTTCTCTTGGATTTAGTCACAATTGTTGGCAAATGATGAACAATTGTTTTGAAAGTACAAAATAATTGGTAAAAAATGTAACACAATTTCAACAACATTTAACTATCCCCCTTTCTTAGAACACTTGATTGTCCAACAAAATATAATTGCAATCACTTACCCAACTACAAATATTTGTTTCCCTTATGCTGAATTTATATACCATTGTTCTGGTTTTGTGCCTTTCTGTATATGCAATGATTTCTAATCCAATGACACATCATTGTCTATTTTTAAAAGACAAAATATATTGCAACCAAACTTAACCTGGAAGAAAAAAAAATCAGATTTGGGAGGCAGGGGATCATGAGACGGGTGTTTGAGGTGTTCTGGATGGGGGCCACTGGAAGCAGAGGTCACACTATTATTCCACCTGATGTGGTGGGTAACAGAAGTCCCAGTGGTTAGTGTCTTTGAAGAAAGACTGGAGAAGAAGAATCCAAGGGCAGGTCATATGCTAGCTGCCTGGGCCACTCTCACTTTCTGTCTTCCTTTAAGGCTCAGCCTGTCTTCAACAAAGCTTTATCTGACCCACTAGAAGTTGTGTTAGGCCATCTGTTAAGTTCCTTTCCTTAAAGCACGTAGCATAGTGCTTTATTTATTTTATAAAGAATGACTGGTTGTTCTAACTACTTACTAGAACAGAAATTCCACAGGATCTATCTTACTCATCATTAGATCTCTCTGGCTAACACAGTGCCTGGGCTATAGTAGGTATTTAGTATGTAAGAGTTGAAAGGAAGAAAATAAGAGGCAAGGAAGGAAGGGGAGATAAAATCATAATAAAATAATGTGCTTACTGAAATTGTAAAAGAGTTGATTGAGTTTTGGGTATATATATATGTATACATATATATATTTCTGGAGTCCAGCAATAGTTGAAGAGGGCCAAAATCTCTATCTAGGAGATTTTGAGTGACATACATAGATGAAAAGCCATAATCACTCACACTCTCTAGTACTTTATCTAACCTAGGACAGTTGGACTTGCTCCTGTCACCCATTAGTGTGACTTGAGTTCATTTTGATGAGGATGAGGGATTTGCAAAGAGGCAGCCCTGGCTTGGACAGAGGTGTGCTTCAACATTCGTCCTCCTGCCAGGAAGGGTAGATTGTTGATATCTCATTGCATAGATCGGTCTTTGCTCCCTTTCTTCCTTATCATCTGGGAAGAGAAGGAGAGGAGTACATCTTGTACTTATTATTTTCAGAACAAGACACAAGTGAAAGTTGTTCATATATTTTTATAATTTTTGATTAAGAAATCAATTAGTTAGAATTAATATGGTTCTGAAAAAATATTCATGTAATTGTGGCAGGCAGAATAATGGTCTTCAAGGATGACCATATCTTAATCTCCGTAACTGTGAATATTTTACCTTGTATGCAAAGGGGACTTGGATGTAGGTTAAGTACATTTGATAGGAGATTATCCTGGATTATCTGAGTGATCCCAACCTAAACACATGGGTCCTAAAGAGAAGTGAATCTCTCCTGGCTGTTGTCAGAAGCAGATGTGATTATGGAAGAATGCCAAGGCTGCAACATTGCTGGCTTTAAAGACAGAGGAAGGGGACCAAGAGCCAAGGAATGTGGGCAATTTCTAGAACTTCAAATAGGCAACCACAAAGTTTGTTCTCCAGAATCTCCAGAAAGAAAGGTAACCTTGCTGACACCTTGATTTTAGTCCAGTGAGATCTATGTTTGACTTCTAATCAGAAGACCCATAAGATGATAACTTTATGTTGTTTAAGCCACTAAATTTACAGTAATTTATTATAAAAGACATAGAACACAAATACAATAATGATTTATAATTAATAATTTTATTCTAACATACTCTGTAAAAACAATGCTTCAATACTCTTGTCTCCACTAAGTCTTTCTTGTTAAAGACTAAAGATTCCACTAGGGTCACTTACTAGTTAATTCCCAGAGCTGGCACAGTCTAGATGTGAGGGCAGTTAATATCCGTAAGGGTGGCCCTTCACCAATGGGGGATAAGAATGTGTGCACAAGTCCCAATTTTCCTGTCCTGTGGTGGGATATTATGGGGCATATTTCATATGGTTTCTCAAAGGGTCCCCAGGGAGTTGAACCTCAGTTGCTATTGCAGTCTCTTCTCTGTTTTTCCCATTCTCAATCTTGAGTTTCTTAGAATCACTTCCAAAATAAATGATATGCATCCAAGTCTTTGTCTCATGATTTTGCTTTTGGGAAAACCCAAACTAAACCACCAGGCATTTTGTTTCTTGAGCTCTTCCCTTCTAATTTCTATGTAGGAGCAAGATTTAATATAAATTAAATGTAAGTCAGATCATGACACTCCACTGCTATGTCCCTAAAGAGACTGCTGTATCTCATGTGATCAAACTCAAACTCTTTACAATGGCCCATAAGCCCCCTACAACAGCATATGGGCAAACTTTCCCCTCGTTCATTGCTGTGGTTCTGAAAGTTTGTGTCCTTCCAAACTTCATGTGTTCAAATCTTAACCCCTAGGGTTATGGTTGTAGGAGATAGAGTCTTTGTGGAAGGGATTAGATCATGGGGTCTCATTAACAGGATTAGTACCCTTATAAACGAGGCCTGAATGATACTTATCATGTGCAAGGACTGGGTTTGATCCCTAACCCAAAACACACAATGATGATGATGATGATGATGATGATGATGATGATGATGATAAAAGAAGGAAAAAAAAAGAAAGAAGCCTAGAAGAGACCTCTTGTTCTTTCTGCCACACGTGGGCACAGTGAGAATGTGTTCTACCTATGAACCTGGAAATAGGCCCTCACTAGACAGTAATTCTGTCATTGCTTTGATTTTGGACTTCTAGTCTTCAGATCTGAGAGAAATAAATCTCTGTCATTTGCTAAGTAACTCAGTCTGTGATATTTTGTTATAGCAGTCATAATAGACTAAGATACTCACTCCAGTGGGGAACAACTTTCTATCAGTGCTTTTAACATGACAGGCTCAGACCTCTTGACTCTTCTAGATCCAGGCCTACCCACTGCTCAAAACCTTCCAGTAGTTCCTAAATCCTTCTGGTGGTTCCTTGCAACAAAGCCTTTAGCCTTTAATACTCAGCTTCTCCCTGAAGCCATTCCCTAAACCCCACATTAAGCTAAAGATCCTTCACCTGCGATTCCACTGTACAAATACCTTTTTTGTTATTTTTATTCCCATGCTGAGTTGAAGTTTTCTCTAGTGTAAGTCTTTCCTACTAACCATAACATCCCTTGTTTGACTTCTCAGCCCTTCCATCACCTGTTTAACCCATGCCTTGTATTAAATTTCCTCTCTTTGAAGTACTAGAGTGGTTTCAGTTTTCCTGGCTGTTCATGATTGATGCAACCTCCAAGGGAGGCAGGCACTATTTATAATCCATTTAGGGGTGAGGAAGCTGAGGCTTGGGAAGGTCAAGTGACAAGCTCCAAGTTTAATAGTAGTGAACCAGAAAGGGTAGGCTGTACCAAGTGGGGAAATGGACCTTAGATCCCAGAAATTGAGTTTGATCTGTTGGAGGTGGAGATTAGCAAAGGTTTCATTCAGAAATGAATGATCAGAGCTGTGTTTTAGAAAGGGCACTCTAGAAGGATCATTCTCCAGCTCAACAAATCTGCTTAGCTCTCATATAGATCTAAGTTTTTAAAGAGGATCAAAAAATGCCTTTGTAATTCCAGCTACTTGCCAAGGAGATCAAGGAGTTCAAGGGGAATCTGGGTAACAAGGTGAGAACCAATGTAAAAAAAAAAATTTAAAAAGAATTTTCTTGATTGATAGTCTTTCTGTTTTTAATTGTGGGCTATACTGTTCTGCAGATTTAGTTAATAATCACTTCACTAGTGAAAAGTCTACTGTACATCAAACCCAACTTATTGCTGCATGCCCAGCTAAATTCCTTTTAACCTATATGTTCTGTGATCATTTGTGAATTTTTTTCCTCACAGTTCTTTGGGTCAAAGTGTGTACAAAATGAATTTGTAAGATATAGATTATTTACTATACACACATACTCAAATAAGTGAGGTCAAATTATATTTTAATTCTTAAATATGTCTTGAAGCTTCCACATGTGAGAGAAAACACATGGTACTTTTCTTTCTGAGACTCTCTTATTTTGCTCAAGACCATGGTCTCTATCTCTATCCAATTTCCTGAAACTGTCATAATTTCATTCTTCTTTGTAGCTAAAAAACACTCCATTCTGTATACATGCCTATTATGGTTTGGATGTGAGGTGTCTCCCAAAAGCTCATGCGTGAGACAATGCAAGAAGTTTTAGAGGTGAAATGATTGGGTTATGAGAGCTTTAACCCAATCAGTGAATTAATCCCCTAATAGGGATTAACTCAGTGGTAACTGAGAATGGATAGGGTTTGGCTGGAGGAGGTGGGTCATGGGGGCTTTGGAGTGTATATATTTAATCTGGCAAGTGGAGTATCTTTCTCTCTGCTTCCTGATCATCATGTGAGCCACTTTCCCCCATCACACTCATCTGCCATGATATTCTGCCACCTCAAGCCCTGAGGAATGGAGTTGTCCTTCTATGGACTGAGACCTCTGAAACCATGAACCCCAAAATAAACTTTTTTTCCTCTGTGTTGTTCTTGTTAGATCTTTTGGTCAGAGCAGTGAAAGAAACTGACTAAAACAATACCACATTTTCTTTATGCATTCATCTTTTGATGGACACCTAGGCTGGTTTCATAACTTGACTATTATTGACATTCTTTCTTTACTTGGTTACCAGAAGACTGAACACTCCTGTTTGTCACCAACTGATTGCTTCTTCTCTTTCTCCTTTATGACTGTTCTGCTGTTAGTCCCCTCCCTTCCTTTCTTTTCTCCTTTCCTTCTCTCTGACCCCTCTGTTCACCTCTCCTGCCCCCATTTTGGATTGGCCAAGTTTCTAAGTCCTAGATCCTCTTCTCACTCCCTTGGTGATCTCAGCCTGTCTGATAGTTTTAAATACCAACTATATGTTATAACTCTCTCTATGTATATCTCCATCCCAGATCTTTCTTAAAAACTCTAGACTTATGTGTTCAATTCTCTACTTGGTATTTATACTTACATGTAAAGTAAACATCTCAAACTCAGGGTTCAAAACTGAGCTCTTGCTCTTTTTCCCCTAGGTCAGCTCCACTTACAGATTTCTTCATCTTGGTTTATGGCACCTTCACCATTACTCCAGCTTCTTGGATCAAAATTCTCACAGTCATTCTTTTTTCAGTCTAATTTTTAAAAAAAGATTTATTGAGCTATAATTTGCACATCATTAAAGTTTACCTATTCTAAGTATACAACTTAATGGTTTTTAGTATACTTACAGAATTGTACAGCCATTGCTGTAACCTAATTTTAGGACATTTGCATCATCCTAAAAAGGAATCTTATACCTATTAGCAGTTATTCCTCAGTTTCTGACCATCTTTCTACCCTAGTCTGTTTTTTTCCTTTGTTTTCAATCATGTTGTCATTTTGTGTGCTTCTTCAAATGCAAATGTCAAGCATTGTACATGAAAATTTTTTAAAAATAATTTCAAATTCTCTATAATGATATCTTACTCTTGAGAGATTTTTGGCACGCAGCTAGCACTGGCATTAGTAATGGAAACCAGTTTGAATGATTCAAATCTGGACCAGGCTATTTATGATTCATTCTTACTCTAGAGTATAGCTTTTTGGTGACACTCATAAAAATCTGTTTTATTTACCAGTGTCTCTTTTCCTGTGGACCCTGAATCTTCCTGTTCCACTAATTTGTTGAAGTTGTGAGGAAGGAAACACATCTTTCCCTCTACCCTTTCATTTTTAGTAACAGAGGGCTTGTGAATTAAACTGACAAAAGACAGAATTGCAGTAGAAAAAGTTTGTTTACATGTGCAATGCATATATACGCAGGAGTGCTCCTTGAGGAGTAGCTCAAAGGGGAGGTTAGAATTTGGGGCACATAAATCCAACTTAATAAGGAAAGGGGAGAAGAGACTCCTATGGGAAGAACAAATAGGTTTCTTTATGAAAGACAAATGGATTTTTTAGGAGAACAAACATGAGGTAAGAAAGTTTGTGATGTTCTTTCTGTGGCTTCATGGCCATGAAATTCCATGAAGTGGGAATTCATGGTAGATTTACTCATGGTCTCTTTCCTGGGAATAGACTACCTGAAAAGGAAATTTATGGCAGTTTTTATTTTCTCAGGAACTCTTTGCTTTTGGTCACATTAGAAAAGCTCTGAGAGGCCTTCTTTCTGTTTCTATTGAATCTCAACTATGATTTGCTTAAAACCATCTTTCTATCAACTCTAATTTTCTTAGTGGGAACCCATGAAGTCTTTGTTCAGCTGAACTCAGCTTCTTAGATGCCGTTTTTAGGATCAGAAAATTTGGAAAAGCAGCCCTAAATGCCCCACTGGATTTTGATTTTATAATGCTCCATCTACAGAGATCTCTAATGCCTTTCAACAGATTAAAAAATGTTTCATCTAGCTTTCCTAGTTGTTCTCTGCAGGAGAGTTGGTTTAAAAATAGCCTACTCTGTCAATGCAAGAAGAAAACTTAGGGAAGGAAAAGTCCACAAGCAGTTTTCAGACCTGTCATGCCTCTTTATACCTCCAGCCATTAGCAGTCCCTCAGCCTACAACCTTTAGATGATCCAATATGTTTTTTTGAGTTCAGTCTCAAGTTTGTCCCTGGCTCAAGTCACCTGGAGGTATAATACATACCCTCACTTACATTTAGGAATAACCAGAAACTTCTCTGATTAACCTCCCACTGTAGTGTTACAAAAGAAGGATGGTCCTTATGAAACTGCTTTGTTGTACTTGCCGAGTTGAACAAGTGGGTCAGATGGCAGAGTGTGGGAGTTGTCAAGTGATTCTCTCCATCTTCTCACAAGAAGACCTTTACTCCACTTTTGCCTCTGCTTTCCTCTCATTCCTCTGTCGATCTCTGCTGGCTGCAAGGTTCTGGATGCTTAATACATGTGGCTTTTAAATACTTCCTTAATTCTACCATTATTTCCAAAGCTGCTTTCCTCTTGAATGTGGACCAATTCTCATGGACACATTTTAGATATGATTAATAAATTATTTTGGAAGTTACCATTAAGTTTATCCTAAGATCTAATTTATGACTTGGTTTTATCTGCCACTTTTTAAAATATCTATTGAAAGTTGTTTGCTTTGAGAAAAAAAATATGAACTTTTCCCCCACTGTACATGACTTTTAAAAATGATGCTTGTCTAGGCAACCCATTTCTGTTCAAATTGCTCAAAAACCTTTCCATATTGTCAGCTTTCTTGTTTGAAATTAAGAAGGACAGTGTAATTAGGTTTGACCTTTTCCACATCTCTATCAGATTTTGTATTTTGTATTGGGTCTGCCTTCTTTCTACACACCACACAAGTAATTTCAGATTTCAACATTATAGATCTAATAATTGCTAAGTATTAAACAATTTACACAATAACATATTCTCTTAAAAGAAAATAAAATCTTCCAGTACATTTCCCCCTAAAAAACCTTTATTTTGATAGAAACAATAATGACTAACATTAATTACCTATCATGTTTCACTTCTTATTTTAGATTATGCCTCTGGTTTCAACTCATTCCCTGTGGGGTAAGGCTGTCCTCAAAATCTGAAGCGATCTTGTGTGTCTGGGTTCTGAATATGCCCTTGGTTTAATGATATGCTTCAAATAAGGTTGTATCTTAAATGCATTCTGCTTATGAATGACTTTTTGTTTTCTTAAGTTTAAAATGAATACAGTTGAACTTAATCGTTGGGTTAAATGTTTTACCTATATTATCCTGTTCCATTATAATTATTATTTACTCTAATTTACAAACGAGGAAACTAAGATTCCAAGATATGCTTTGTTTAAGCTAGATGAAAGGTCCTAAATGGAGAATGGTATGACTGAAGCCCAGGTATTTCAACTCTAGAGTCTTCATATTTGTGCTTTGTTGCAAGCATTTTTCTTTAATTTGTAGAACTTCATCTTTATGTTTTGTGATCACCTCCCTCATAACTCTCTCTCACCAAAGTGAGTTGCAAAAACAGTGAGGGAGTCTTAAATAAAAACACAAATCTTATCATGAATATCAAAACATCAAAGGAGAAAAGAGAATGGCAGAAAGATTGACAACATACCTACAATTTCAGAAAGTCCAAACCAGATGAAAATTTCAACAAGAGTAGGATTAACTTCCAAAAAGAAAAATCAAGCAGTTACTATGAGAAAGATACCAAAGGGAATGCTCAAAGACTATTCCGATCTTGAGGGGAACAAAGTGGCATTGGGAGCAGTAAAGAGCATAATTTTTTCAGAACAAAGAATAGGTTTTAATAATAATGCAACTCTAAAGGAATACCAAGTCACAACTAAAATGCACAAATCATGATAATGCAAAAGAAATTCATTTATTCATGTAACAATTCCCTATTAAGTTCTGGGTGTGGGGGATGCCATAGTGAACAAAACAATTTAATGGTTAGAAGTTAGGTTTACCTTGTAAAGTTGCAAATAAACACATGCAACATATTATATATGTGTGTACACCTGTATATATATGAAAATATATATAGGCAATGTATAAAAATATATGTAAAGGAAGCATAAAATATGGACTAGAATTTCTATTAATTTTATTAATTCTATTAATTGAATTGATATTCTTTAATATCTAGCTTGTGAAGTTCAGTTGTATGAAATAGAGAAAACTCATAGAATTTGAAGATTCAAAGTTTTTAAAAATTTTTTTCAGAAAATATTTTGGGAAATGCTCTTCTTACATTTAGGAAGTATATCCTACATTTAAAATATTTCAAAAGTTAAATTCTACACTTTTGGAAACTTTTCTTTAAAACAGTACGTTGTTTCCTTCATTTATTTTCCTACATTTTACATATTTGTTTCCTGAAATCTTACATTTTAAATTACAGTTTTATAGACAGATGCCGCTTTGTTGCCAAATAATATTGTCTTTCTCATAACTGAGCTTCAACATCATTATTAATGGAATATAAAAAAATGTGATTCTAATGCTATAATAAAGGTGCTTGTCTTCGAGAAAAACCATTGATTTGGCAATAAAATTCTATAGTAATAACTATCTTTCATTAGATAGTGGACAAAACACTATCTTTGTCGTTCAAGGTTCCAATGTCTCTGTTTTCCTGAAGTAAATTTCCTTTTCCATTTTAATGGCATGATATATTTGATATATTGTAGCAAAGTGCCTTTTGGTGTCTAATCTATTTAATGCAATGCTTAATTTTTTTGTGTCTTATCAATGTAATGCCATCATTAAGATTTTCCCTTAACCTACCTACCTGCACTACCTAATAAAAAGCACGAGGAATGGTTTCATGAGAAGTGACTGACAGTTGAATTGGCAATCAGTTATTTCTGTAAATTCCTTCTTTACCAAATAAATTTTTATGATTCTCATATATCCAGTACAGGAGAGACACAGGCAATAACCTGAGCTTTCTGAAGGACAGGAACTTTAAACTATTCAAGGTAATAAAATAAATGGTTGTATATTGTTATATATTATGTGACTTAACTTTATTACTCATTCTATGATAATCATCCTATTTTGGCCTGGCATTTTCTGGACACTTTAAACTGCAACTTTAGGTCCTGATATTATTCCAGGATCAGATTCTAAAGGCAACACAAGGACGAAAGCAAAAGGGAACAAATCCCTGAAAACAGTTCACAGAATGTGGTCCACAGAGGGACATCATCAGCATTCCCTGAGAGCTTATTTGAAATCCAAGTATGGGTCTTTTAAGTCAGAATCTATGCTGGTATCCTAACCTAATTAGAGTAAGTTATACTCCATGTATGTACAATATGTCAAAACACACTCTACGGTCATTATATCTAAAAAGAACAACATAAAAAAAAAAAGAATCTGTGCTGGGGGGAGTACCTAGAAATCTGGGTGGTGATGATGTACGCGCAGTTTGAGAGACTCTGCTGTGTTCTCCACCCAACCCTCCTTGCCTAACAGAGAGCTTGATGGTTATCTTTATGGCAAATTGGTTTGCAGGCTCAGATATGTAGACATTCCTGTTGTTCCAGAGACTCAAACTTGAGCATAAAATTAAGTGAATATAGAATTTGTCTTAGTCCATTGTATGTTTGGATAACAAAATATCTGAGACTGGGTGATTTATAGAGAACAGAAATTTATTTTCTCACAGTTCTGGAGGCTGGAAGTCTGAAATCAAGATATTGGCAAGGTCAGTGTCTGGTGAGGGCTGCCATCTGCTTCCAAGATGGGACTTTGATGTTTTACATAATGGAAAGTCAAAGGGCCAAAAGGGACGAACATTCTCTGTCAAGCCCTTTAATAACTGTGTTAATCCATCCACAAGGGCAGAGTCCTCGTGACCTAAACATCTCTCAAAAGTCCCTACCTCCCTGCTAAATTGAGGATTGAGATTTCAACACACGATTCTGGGAGACACATTCAGATTATGGTAAGATTATATTCACAAAACTATGCTAATTGTATTTTATGAGCAATTTAAGTTTTTTTTTTTTTTCCTACGAAAGTTTGTTACTTTTGGCCTCTAGTTGCCCTGTAATCTAACCTTGGCATAATGTATAATCCTGAAATATCTTATTGTTGCAACATCATGATATACTAGAAAGATTAAAGCTTTCTGGTACAGTGTAACATTTCTAGTTAAACTGAGGAGTGAACGGAAGATGACTTTAATTTCAATCAGAATTGTTGAAAAAATTTCTAAAATATATATTTCCTTTGGATTTATTTAGCAGACTAGAACAGAAATGATAGATACTTTATTTGGTAATTTGAGACTTCAACATGTTTCAAGCTGATCCTTATGGATATCACTGTATACTATTGTTGCTAAAGAATATTGATATTGGGGATATAGCTCAGTTCATAGAGTGCTTGCCTTGTAAGCACGAGGCCCTGGGTTCAATATCCAGCACCACAAAAAATATATATATTGCTCTTAATGGGCTGAATCTGTAAATATCAGGAAATAGTACAAGGACAGCAAGTAGCTTACCAATAAAGGACTAGGAAGGATGAGAATTGTGGGAGGAGTCTTCTGTTCTTGATATTAGTAGAATTGCTAGTTCAAAGGGATATGAAAAAACCAGCCAACTTCAAGTAACATCTTGCTGAATTACAGTGTAATTATCACAACCAGGATATGACACAGATCATAGTGAACACACAGAACATTTCCACCACTAAAAGAATCTCTCATGTTCTGTTTCACAGCCACACCTACTTCCCTACTGCCCCCCCCCCCATTCTTTAACCACTGGTAACCACTGATTTACTCTCATCTCTGTAATTTTGTAATTTCATTTATATATAAATGGATCATATAATATGTGCAACAAACAGAAATCCTTGAAGGAAACAAGGAAATGAAGGAAACAATCAACCAAGTTAAAAACTCAATAGCATAATTAACAGAATAGATCACTTGGAAGACAGAACCTCAGACAATGAAGACAAAATATTTAATCTTGAAAACAAAGTCGAACAAACAGAGAAGATGGTTAGGAATCATGAACGAAACCTCCAAGAAATATGGAACATCATGAAAAGACCAAATTTAAGACTTATTGGGATTGAGGAAGGCACAGAGATACAAACCAAGGGTATGAACAATCTGTTCAATGAAATAATATCAGAAAATTTCCCAAATATGATGAATGAGATGGAAAATCAATTACAAGAGGCCTACAGGACACCAAACACACA
>JAJEJO010000586.1:316984-350466 GCA_020662805.1 Glaucomys volans | reverse complement strand
CAATAGCTGTACTCCGTTTGTGTTCAATGAATCAATAAGTAAATAAAGAAAAAATAAACTCAATTTTAATATCCAAAAAAAAATAAAAAAAATAAAAGCAATGGATTTCTTAATCTGGTGAAAGAACTTTCTAAATAGTATAGCATTCAGGCAGTGGCATGCATATTGCTGGTGGCTTTTAACCAAATTTATTATGATAATTGGGAGTAGAAGGCAGAGCAAAAGATTTGGAGAACTTAAACTTGAAAGGCAGGAGTAAACCTGGGGCTAAGGAGGTTGCAGTTTTTAAAGACGTTACTGCCACTTAAAATATGCTAAAAACTTTGCCCAGAGACAGTAAGAAAGATGGCTTGAGGACATCTCATGAGCTGGCAAGACCACACCCATCTCAGGCTCAAGGAAGTAAAAGTGAGAATTCTCTTGAGAAAAATCCAGTGAGAAATTCTTCTTGCACAAGGGGGCCTAAGAAGTTTTTTCAATGTGCTTAGCCACCTGGACACTTGGAGGCTGAGGCAGCAAGGGTCCCTGGAGGCTTGGCTACTGCTTGAGATGGCAGCAGACCTTGGCATTAACTATGTGGTGCTGTTTCTGCAGGACTGCATGGTACTGGAATTAGGGGTTCATGGAGACTCCCACTGAGATTTCAAAGGAAGGCAAAGTGCAGCAGAGTCAGAGTCCCTGTGGGCACCTCCTGAGAAAGCTAAATATGGAGATGTGAGAAGGAAGCCAAAGGTACAGTGGAGGACCCCATGATTAAAAAATGCCAGTAACACAGGACATTGTCCTAGGTAAGCCACAGTAATAGAACAGAGAGAAGCCAACAGGAGGTCTACTTGGACTGCAACCAACAAGGCCCCAGGGGTGGAGCTACACAAGCCCTTTGGAGAGAACATCACAATGTCATGTGCCCCAGATGCAGGACATGCAGTTAAAGGACTTGTTTGACCAGCTGGACTTAGATCTTGCTTTGGTCTTAATAACTTTTCTTTCTATGACCTTAATTTTGTGAATGGAAATGTTTACTTTGTGCCATTATATATTGAATACAGATAAATTGCTTTTAATTTTAAAGGAGCTTACGATGTGAGATTACTTTGAGCCTCAGAGAAGACTTTGGACTTGAACTTTGAGCAACCTCAGAGCTTCTGAGACCATGGGGACTCTTGGGAATGGACTAATGAGTGGGAATGTCAGATGAGTGTGAGCTTTAGGAAAACTGGGGTAGAAAATTATGGTTTGGATATGAGGTAGTCCCCAAAAGCTCATGTGTGAGACAATGCAAGAAGGTTTGGAGGAGAAATGATTGGGCTAGAGCCTTAACCTAATCAGTGAATTAAACCCTGATGGAATTTATTGAGTGGTAACTGGAGGCCAGTGGGGTGTGGCTGGAGGAAGTGCTTCCTTGGGAGTGTGGCTATGGGGCATATGTTTTGTACTTGGAGAGTGGAGTCTCTTTCTCACTTTCGCGCTCCCTTTCTCTCTCTCTCTCCCTCCCCCTCCCTCCCCTACCCTCCCTCTCCCTCTCTCTTTCTCCCTCTCTCTCTCTCCTTTCCGTGTGTGAGTTGTTTACTTCTGCCACACTCTTCTGCCATGATGTTCAGCCTCACCTTGAGTCCTGAGGAATGTAGCTGGCTGTCTATGGATTGAGACCTCTGAAACCATGAGCCCCTAAACTTTTCCTCCTCTGCAGTTGTTCTGTTTGAGTCTTACAACAGTGAAAAAGCAGACTAAAACAAATGTAAATGATGTTCATATGTATCTGAAACTTGTTTCTTGCCTTCAAATTTGTGTTTGTGATATTTGTCTATGTTGCTAGAAGTAGGTCTGATTTTCAACAGTATGTATTATTCCATTGCTTTCACCACAAATTTTGTTGAGGCATGTAAGTTGTTTGAATCACTAATAATGCTGCTATGAATGTTCTCATTCATGTCTTTTTGATATAATATATAAGAATTTCTTACTAGAGTGTGTGGCTGGGAGGGGACCTTCTCTGTCAAAAATTATGCATATCATTTGAAAAATATTACCAAAATCTGCAAGAGGCTCTGCAGTGATGGGATGTCCATCTAGGTAAGATGACCATCATCTGCTCCAGTATTATAAGATTTAAATACCATTAGGAACCAGTTACTTAAATGTAGACATGGAAACATGTTTCCCATCTGTGTTTCTTTGGGTATCTGCATCTAGTAGGAATAACTTCTTTTTCCCTTTTTGGTCCTGCTCCAGCACATTTTGACTTCTTTGTTATCATCAACCCTCATCATCATCATAACAGCTACCATTTACCAATCCTTACTATTTTCTAGACACTGGGTGAAGTGCTTTATATGTATTATTTTACTTAATAAGTATTATTTTACATAATAACCTTATAAGGTAGGTATCACAAATTGTTTCCATTTTACACTTAAGGAAACTGAAGCCTAAAACAAATTAAATACTTACCCAGGGCCACTAACCAGAATCCAGGTTGTCACAACCCAGCTTTTGTGTTATATTGCATTTTTCTCTTCATTTTTTTTTTTTAATTTGCAAAAGGAAAAGATAGAGGTCTAATTGTGTGGGGTGCTATTTATATAGAATCAAAGAAAACTAAGGAGAGTTTTTGGTAAAAAATCACTATACTGTGATTTAAAAATCCTTACTCGTTGATTTGGACTTAAGATTTCATGTCATTCATTTGTTATCTCTTCTCTCATCTTTATTTAGTACTGGGGATTTAACCCAGGGTTAATTTACCACTGGGCTACATCCCTAGTCTGTTTTATTTTGTATTTTGAGACAGGTCTCAGTGAGTTGCTTAGGGCCTCCTTAAGTTGCTGAAGCTGACTTTGAACTTGAGATTCTCCTGCTGTAGCCTCCTGAGTTGCTGGGTTTACAGTCATGTGCCACCACAACTGATTACTCCTCTCATCTTAAAAACAAAAAAAAAGGCTAGTAGAGAAACATTCTTAAAATGTAAAAACATGCCATAATGTAACTCATTATTTTTGCACATCCTCATTTTTATCCTTATGGATATCTCTTGTATGTTGCACTTTTAGTGTACCTACAATTTAACTTTCTTTTAAGTTTAGCTTTATATCATAAGCATTTTTATACTATGAAATCTTCATACTGATTATTTGAGTAGATTTGTCATAATTTATTTACTCATTCTATTGTTAGATATAATTGCACAAATCACTTTTCTTTTTTTATTTTATTTACTTATTGATTCATTGAACACAAATGGAGTACAGCTCTTGTTTCACTGGTTGTACACAAAGTAGAGTCACACCATCTGTGCGTTCATGCATGTACACAGGGCAATGGTATCTGTCATACATTCTGTTATTATTTTTACCCCCCTACCCCGACCCCACCCCTCCCTTCCCTCTATGCTATCTATCCTTCCTCCATTCTTGCCACCCTTCCCCCCCACATTATGCATCATCATTCATTTATCAGTGAGACCATTCGGCCTTTGGCACAAATCACTTTTCAAAGAACGTTTTCATGCATATTACTTTTGCTTTCATTTGGGTAATTTTTTCAAGAGAAATTCCTTGTACGTAAATTATTAGGCCAATGTGCTGATTCTTCCTATGATTTCTGATACTCTTTGCTCTTAGATGTGTGGTTAGAGATGAGAGTGATGACTAAATCGGGGCCATTTGAGGCCATCTCTATGGAGATTTGTTTCTGACATACCAATTTATTACCTGTAATTGATGGAAATTAGAGGTTTATTTGCCTAATGTCCCTGCTTTTTGGCATTCTCTGTGGTTATTGTAATGGTCAGTGTGGTTAGCTCTGGTGCATGACCCCACGTACATCTGAGATTTATACTCCTTGAGTCAGAGTAGTGTTCAATGCACATTTTAACAACTGAGATATTCATAGTTTTTCTTCTTCTGGAAAACTATCATTTGTTAGCATTTGAAAAACCTCAGAGGACACAATTGAACTAAATGGTAGAAGAAATGGAATATAGCTAGGTGCAATGGCACACACCCATAATCCAAGTGACTCAGGAGGCACAGGCAAGAGGATCACAAGTTTGAGGTCAGCCTGGGCATCTTAGTGAGACCTTGTCTCAAAACAGAAAATAAAAAGAGCTGGGGTAGTAGCTCAGTGGTAGAGTGCCCCTGGGTTCAACCCCCAGTACAATAAACAAATTTAAAAAACAAAACAAAACAAAAAACCCCAATAACAACAAAAAGTCCCACAACATAGAGGCACGAACAGAGGGTAATGGCATGACATGCTTATGGTCTTTGTCCAGTTGTGCCACCCTCCTGTGCTGCTGTCACATTAATCCATCAGGACTGTCCTGGTGAGCACTAAGCCAGGTACTCATGACTTGCTAAACCAATGTCCAGGAACGTTTACAACACCACTAGCTATGTATGCATGTGCTGAGTTAGCCAGAGCTCCTCCAGTTTTAATTGAAAGGCACTACCCACCATTTTCATTTTATTTTTTTCCCCTTGGGTACCAGGATTGAACTCAGGGGTACTCAACCACTGAGCCACATCCCCAGCCCTATTTTGTATTTTATTTAGAAACAGGGTCTCACTGAGTTGCTTAGGGTCTCACTAAGTTGCTGAGGCTGGCTTTGAACTTGTGATCCTCCTGCCTCAGTCTCCTGAGCTGCTGGGATACAGGTGTGTGCCACCACACCTAGCCACCATTTTCATTTTGTTCTTGCTTTTCTTTAGCTTAGCCAGCAGAACCTGGATGCAATCACCCCAAAGTGAGCTGCTCTCTTGACATTGTGGTGGTGGCCTATAGGACCCATTTTTCATCACTTCTTCCCATGCTCCAGAACCTTGATAGACAACTCTTGATTCATTACAGAAAGCATGTATCAGTGAGCTCGTGGAGGGGATTGATATCAACTTCCCATTACATATTGATATTTTTAGAGACACCAAAGTTAAGCTGTTCAGTGATGACTTCAGTCCCAATTATCAGATTTCCTGGTGAGACATTCTGAGTTGGGTGTTCTGTTGTTTCCTAATTGTACAACTGGGGAAGCCAGGTGCCATTTGTTGCTCACAGTTTGCTCAAGCCCACTTGCCCTTTCCACCAGTGTCTGACTTCCATTGCTACTATGCTGCTCAGGTTCACATCCACTGCTCCTTCCTTCTCTGTTAGCTAATTGTTCTGTCATTTGTACTTAAACACCAAGAGTTGAATATCTTTACCTTCTTGTTCTATAGTTGATTTGCTGTTTCTTATCTTTTTGTTGAAAACTGACCCTGGATCCCATTTCCTCGCTGCAGCTTTGACTCATCATGGTGGTGACTGTGGTCTTCTTACTTGGCTACACTGCCTCCATGTAAATACCTCTCTCATGTCAGCCTGGCCCCAAGTTCTTCCTACACCTTCACTGTTGCTGATATGGCATGTTTTCCCTGGGCCAGCATAGCCTCAGCCAGTTGGGGATAAGGAGTCACGACCCTTTGCTGGGCGGGGCTCATACTTGCCAGTTCACCTCAGGCCTCACCCGGTCCACTTTGCTTATTTAGGATACAAATTTGGCTCATAGGTATTAGAGTTTGCAACACTTGAACAAGCTCACTGGCCTCACCTGCATGCCTGCAGGCTCTCCACCCACCTGTATTTGCTGAACCTGTGCTGTCCTTGTTTTTGCCACTCTGAGTGAGGCACTACCATCACAGCTGCTGTTCCTTTAATTTTCTAGGGCGTGAACCTTTATCAATTTGCACAGAGCACAGATAGTTCTAACTTCTCTGGGAGTGGAGAACACAATCTCTTGTCCTTCTGTCAGATGGGTCTTGCAGGAAGGTTGCTGGGTCTTGCATAGTTTAATAAGAGCTCTGTAGTTTTGCGTGCCTAGATGCATCCTGACATCCTCCAGGGAGCTGGGTTGGGGCAGGTTCAAGTGACAGTACCATGCCATTTCTGCATCCTAAAACCAGAGCTGTCTTCCATGTACTACCTGTAGTGGAGTCTGGCTTCCTTTAGGATGACTTTCTTTCAGAGGCCCTGAAATTCAATCCTTTCAATTTCACCCTGTTGACTTTTCCTCCTGTACTTTTTGGTTCCCACAAGTTATATATTTCAGAGCCCTACTTTCTCCCAGGAAGCTTTTCAGCCTCCATAAAAACTGGGGAATTTAATAAACATGGGGCAGAGAGGAGTATTTTGGCTTTACCTCCATAGATCTGAAATGTATTTCTCAACTTAAACTACAAACAGGATGTCTTTGAGATTCAAGAAGTATATTCCTGGTTCCCCGAAACATGCTGCAAGGCTGTATCTGATTCACTTTGATGCCCCCTAAATGCCTGGCATGGGACCTTGTGCATAATTAGCATTCAATCTATGATTTAATTGAATGAATAAATATTTGATGGAATAAAAATACGTTTAAAGAATACAGTTGTTCATAATCAAGTTGAAGTTGGATTTTGAGAGTTCTCATTCTTCACCTTTACATTCAGAACACTCAGTTTCCAATTTAAAATGTTTGAAGGACTTTAAAGCCATCTGAATAACAATGTTTTCTAGACTGGAAAAATGGAGGCTGGTTTGTTCCCAAATATAGCAGAGCAAGTGCTTATCAAATATTAAATGAAAAGTAAGCTTTAAAGGCAGCATGTATATTGCATGTTCCCATTTAAAAAATGGACTTACATAGAGAAAAAGACAAATATATTTTGAATATTAAAGTGTTCCCCATGTGCTATGATTATGGTTGACTTTTTTCTTTTTAATTGTGGTTTCTTAATGATATAATAAATAATTTTGTAATAAAATATTAAACATAATACCTTTACATTTTAAATTCTTTTTTAGTTAAAGGAAACTTACTACTGGGCCCCTCTGAGTTGCTCCTGAAAGCAACTAGTTTGAAAGCAAATGCTGCCTACATGAATTCTGTTTCTAAATAATTTTCATAGAAAAGTGTATGGGCCATCCCAGGTATCCCACACAGAGGAGATAATGGGAGGCAATAGTGCTTGTCAAATGGATAGAGAACTGGCATCCTATAAATAAAATAGAATGGGAAGCTTTTCACTAGGTCTCATATATATATTGGGGGAAAAACAGTGAAAGAAATGTTCTCATGGACTCTCAAATGACCTTTGTGCCAAGGAAAATATATTCTTATTAGGGGAATCCATGAAATATTTTTGTCCTTCTCCTCCTCCTCCTCCTCATCATCATAGTGATCATCATTTGTGATAATAATAGGAGTATAGCAGAAGATCACGGACTTGGTTGAGTTTGAAACCTGGTTCTGTTATTTGCTATGTGATCCTCAGACACTAAAATTTCTAATCACCATCTTCTTAATATTTAAACTGGTAGATAATCACACCAACTTGATAGAGTTTTTGTAAGGATTAACTGAGGTCGTGTACATAAAGAACCTATTCTTTTGGTATGTAATAAGCATTCAATGCAAGCATGTACCGCTGATAACGATAGTAATATCAATTGTAGGTACCATACCTATTATATCCGGGAATTATTTTATTTCATTTGTCTTTCTTTCACTATTTATTAAATCAATTTCATTATATGAGTGAGAAAAGTGAGTTCTGGATAGTTTAATTTAACTTGCCCAGGTTAAAAAAAAATTGGTAACCAAAAACAGCTAGTGCTGAGATTTGTCTGATATCAGTCTGAGTTGAATCTTTTCTCAAATAGCTCAGTGTTCCACAGGATTAATGATTGATGAAGTATGATTGTAGTTAGGTGTTTTTTTTTTTTTTTTTTTTTGTAATTCCCCAAGATACTTTGGTTAACTTCTCTTGAAAACTACGGTAGAAAAACAAAATTCATCTGACCACCAGGTGGCGTTTGATCAAGGTTCATTCTAAAGTGAAATAATTTTCCAGTTCCCTGTAGGTGAATTAGCAAAAGACAGCATTACAAAAATGAAGTAAACATATTCATTTTTGGAAGGGATCTTGTTTCTGATACTGTATGTGAAAAAATATGGGAACTCTTTGGACTACTTTGGGACTTGTATTTTTAGGCACACAATTTGTTTAATGAATGTAATCCATTTTGTTATGTATTAAAATAGAATCTGGTTTAGGAAATTTAATGGTAACTTAGAGCTTAATCTGATTTTCTTTAATTACTTGAAAGTATTTAAATACTTAAAAACTTGAGATTTATGATAGACGTGGCAGGTAGCCGCTAATTCTGGCTATAAAAGAGAGTAAGGACACCTATTTTATTGCCTCTGAACAGCATACACCTATGTTCTATAGACATGGTTTGATTAAATCAAAGAAAGTATGTTGTCATTTAATGAGCAGTTTATTAAGTGAACACTTATAGGGAGTGTTATTTTCTCTCTGTCAGTCTTGGTAATTTCTGCTGTTTATAAGTCCATGAAATCTGTTCTTCTAAGCACTTAGTGACTCTATAGCACTTTGTGTCAACTGTAATTACAAGAGCATATACAGTCATTCTCATAACTGAAATTTGTTCAGAATGTTTGTAGTCTAAATTTGTCAATGGAAAAATTGTCCTATAATGTTGACAGAGTAAATGAATATGAATGAGAAGGACAAATTCTTATTTATTAAGGAGATGATTTTTCAGTTTTTACTTACGTGAGTCACTTTTGTTTTTCGTTTGATAATCATGAATTTCCACATAGCTTAATAAATAAATGTTGGATGAATAAATAATAAATAAATGGCACTTTCATGTAGAAGGCACATAGCTAGGTGCTCTGGGAAATAGGGAACAATAGCTTTACCTGACCTCTGATTGCTGAGAAATTGGTGATACGGGTAGAAGACCAGAAGTATACATTAAATATTGAAATAACATCAGAGTTAAGTAACAGCGAAAGCCTCACAAGGAAGATGTAGTTAAATTCCAGCTGAATGCTACAAAGGATGAGTGCCATGAATTTAATGAGGAGCGGATTTCCCAGGTGACTGTGGTCAGGGAAGGCTTTATGGAAGAGGTGGGAGATAGATAAGTCAGGCTTGCAGTGTGGGAGAATTGGTGAAGGAAATAGAAGATGAAAAAAAAATCAAGTGAATCAAAGCAATGGGGATGGGGCTACACAGCACAGCAGCGCAAGTGGGGTGTCAGGGAGCAGGGATATGAGGAGGGACACAGCCCACTTTTGTGGGCACTCACCTCCCTGAAGGAAGACCTGACCCACTTATCAATGGGAAGCATTTCCTTCAGGAAATGTCGACTTGAACGTAGGAGGAAGAAGTGAGGAAGAAAAGCATGGGGAAGAATTTTTACTGGCAGGTAAGTGAAATGTTTAATATTAAAATGTACATGGGAGTATCATGGAGGAGAGTTGAAGAGACGGAAGTCCAGAAAGGTTGCTCCCAGCTGGAGGTCGTCTAACTTGCTCAGAGAACAAGTCCAGCAGGAATGGAGCATGGTGCAGGCTGTTTCCACCCTTGGATACCACAGCCAAGTGTTGACTTCCGCCTTCCTATTATTTACTTTTAGATCATCTGACTGCTCATGAGCTCCTCTGCCAAAAGGTGGTTAGAGAAAATAATAAAAAGGAACTGGAACAAACCTGCCATTTTTTTTTTTCTTGTTGATATCTCTTGCCTAAGGATTAAGTGAAATGACATCAAAGCTAAAATGAAGTTTGGAAATCATTTGTTAATTACAATGGTTTGAGTGTTTCTGGCCTCTGTTGTCAACGGAGATTATAGAGTTGGATATAAGTAACATGTACCATAATGGCCACGAGTAAGAAGACTATTTATTTTTTAGATCAGGGACACATTTGATTTTTGAGAGGAAACAACTGAATCATTTGGCAGGAAGTCCTGGATGAGTGCAGCCAATTCAAATACTTTTCTGGGCCCTGAAAAACAGTCCTCCACCTTCAATGATGACCTGATTAAAAAGAGAGCTTAGAGCCTCAGGTGGGTGGGCTGGATTTCTTTCACAGGCATAGGGCAAACCTCTAAAGACATTTCCAGAATGTCTTGTCAGCAGAGCGATTTTAAGGACTGGCCTAAAATCGAGGGCAAATGACCAAAAGATGTTATTAGTATCCAAAAGATAAGGATGGGCTTTGGCCTCGGTTTCAAATGACTTGGAAATTCATTTGTGGGCACAAGTAGTATCCTTTGAGGCACTTATGGCACCACTTGCCCTCTTCTTCAAGAGAAGAGAGTAGAGAAAAATAATGCATCAGGTTTTGGTTTTGAATTTTAGAGTATTGTAGAAAATAGACACTAATGAATGGAAGGAAGGCTCAAGATGGAGCTAAGACTGTGTTCAGCCAAACGAGCTGTGAGTGTAAAGCAGACCTGTGGATCTGGTCTAGCCCCACTGCACCCACTACCCACACCGCAGTGAGTAGAATGGCCCCCCAAATTGTGGCCTTACTTGCCCCTGCTCTGTGGAATTTGAGCTTCCTCATCCTCACAAATGATTCTGAAAGGTCTCACAGGACAGTATTGCCAATGTACTTCCCATGGTTGCTGTAACAAATTGCCACACACTTAGTAGCTTAAACAACACATGTTAATAGCTCTATAGGTCAGAAGTCCAAGGTGGGTGGCAGAGCCATGCTCCCATGGGAGCTTCAAGGGACACCTTGCTTCCTTTACTTTACAGGTTTCTAAAGGCTGCCTCCATTTCTTGTTGAGGCCTCTTCTTCTCTTTAAAGCTGGTAGTGTAGTGTCTTCAAATGTCTCTTTCTCTCTGACCTCTCCTTCTGTTGTTCCATCTGCTTCTCTGATTCTGACCCTCCTGCCTCCCTCTTATAAGTACCCTTGTGATTGATTGCCTTGGGCTCACTCAGATAATCCAGAATAATCTTCCCATCTCAAGGTCCTTCCTTTAATCACACCCACAAAGTCCCTTCTGCCATGATAGGTGATGCATTCTCAGGTTCTGGGGTTTAGGACATGGGCCTCTTGGAGTGATTCAGCTCACTTCAATCAGCCTTCTACTCTAAGTCACTATAATATTGGCTTTACTTGCTGCCAATGCTTCTTTCTCATCAGTGGCAAGAGCAGCAGCAGGGCCACAGGTGCCCCCTGAGGCATGTGTTCCTACAGAAATGGGGACTTTATTATTGTCGTCTTCACCATCAGTGTGACCATCTCCACAAAGGGGGTGGGTAATGTCTGCAGGTTTCCACATTTTCTTCATCACCCTTGGGACTCAGATGTGAGTCCAGGAGGGGAACTACCAGATAAGGTGAGTGGCAGCACCATGCTCTGTTAATGACTACGCCTCCCTGTGAATACTGGCCCATAGATCTTGAACTGGCTTCTCCCTGTCCTCATGGGGGTCAGCCTATCCCAGGAGGCCCCTCTGTCCAGGCCCAGATATTTTGGAATCCCAGTGCAAACACAGCTGGGACTCAGCTGCCATATAGCACATGCTTTTCTTATGCTACCTTCCTAAGTGTTTACATTCCATGCTGGAAGAACTCTGCTACTTTCAAGAGACTCAGGGAAAGAATCAGTACCATTCCTAATTTTTCACACTTTCTACCTAGCGTAGGGTTGAGCATCTGGATCCTATTGGAGACCATTTGTCCTAATTTAGCACTTCCTATTAATTTTGTAAAGGATTACTATTGAAATACATAATTTAGTAACTTCAAATTTTACAAGCTATGTCAAGTGCCTTACTAAATAGGGTCTGACTGGATTTATTACTGTTGAAAAGGAAATCTTTGATTTTGCTCCTTCCAGCTACTATTGATTCATTTCATACCAGAGTGTGTGAAATTGGAGCTATAGAAAATATTTTTCCCCCTTCCTTGATCTGGTTGGAATAAATGTTTTCACTTCATGAAATAAACAATGAAAGACTTTTCAAGAATTTCTATGTATTTTTAATGAGTCTTTTTTTTTTTCTCATGATGGAATGCATTAATATTTTACATGTTGTCCTCCCAGGAAATGGAGGATTCTGAAATCTTATACTAGCTTCAGCTCGTCCAACAGGAATCAATATTCATAATGTCTAGGGTAGTGGAACGTAACCCCCAGAACCTCTGGTGATGGAGATTGACCTGGGCAGAGCTGGTGGAGGTTAGGTGTTGCTGTGGGGGATTACCTGGTACATCTCCCTTAGTGGTGAGGCCCCCTGTTTCTGCCGACTCAGGAATGTGCATGCGTGTCCTTAAGGGATAAGAAAGGAAATGAAGATGAGGGCTAGGTGTGGTAGGAGGGGTAAGGCCATGGAGGCTGTGAGACATTCATAAACAGGGTCTGTGTAATGGGGCTGTTTTTCTTAGGCCTTAGAGGGCCAAGATTCACCTTTTGATTCTTATCATTTCCCAGAGACATTTCCTTACTCAGAAAGAGTTTTCCAAATGGGATTAGGCCCAGCCATGCTTGAATATAATTTCATACATACTGAAAAATATATTTTTATATTCATATTTTGGTAGGTATATCTGGAGAATACCTATTCATATTTGGGGGATTGAGCAGCAGCGGTCCATGGATTGAATCAAAGAGCGCTTCTGCCACCTCCTGGGCACTCTGAGGAACTCAGGATTTTTCCACAGGAAGAGGGGGAGTTTGATGAATTTCGTTTCAAATTTACTTCAACAGTTGAGAATTTAGCCAAGTATTAAACAGATTAATTTTTGCCTTTGTGAAGGCTTGAATGCCTTTGATCATTTGGTCGTTTTAATGAACTCAACGTGGTTGTTTCCGATTTGGCCTTGAGAGTCTTGGCAGGTGGCCATGGTTGGAGTGGGAGCCTCACTCCCTCCAGCTTGGGTTCCTCAGTTTTGGCAGGGTTTTCCTTCCCACTGATGGAAGGTTTACAGAGAGAGAGAAAAAAATCATTATGTCTGAAATTCTGCCAGGACATTTCAGCATATTTCCAGACTGCCATCTATCGTGTAACTCCCTGAAGATTTAATATTTTTGAAAACTTGCAATGCACCTGTTCCTCAGGAAAACCACCTTGTCACATGATTAGTGTGCTCTTATTTAAACAATGAATTAAAATTTTTATTTATCAAGATTGAGATTGACAATATGGGTTTCTTCCTCAGCTTTCCAATCTCTGTGTTAAGTACAACTTGCTTCCAAGGTCATTCTCCCACCCTCCATAATTAGCCCAGAGATTTACCAGGGGCTTCTGGCACCAACTTTACCCAGCAAGCCTAGCGTGACACTATTTGTGGTCATATCCTAAGTGATTCAGCTGCTCTGCTATCTTTAGAGTCTTGTCTCAGCCCACACAAAGCCCTTTCAGATCCACTTTGACATTCTGATATTGTACCACGGCCCCGCAGGGTCAGAGAGAATAATGTGGCAATTCAGTATCTTTCTTATAGCAGAAAAAGGGCATCCAGTGTTCAGTTAGAGGGTAGGCTGATGACAAGGAGAGAGGATGGCAACATTCAGCAGATTCTGCCACTTTGCTGGTGGGGAGCGAAACATCTCACCCTGAACCACAGTTCCAGTAGCACATGAATTCTTCCCGTGTGTCTTAGCTTTGTGTCAGCAGAACCTCAGACTTAAGCTGGTTGGGTATGGCTATGTAGGACAGGCTCTTCTCTGTGGGGTCCCTCCCTTGGTGTACTGTTTTATGGTAAGTCAGTTGATGGAGAATTTGTTGAAGCCAACTTAAGTCACTGAGAAATTCTGCTTAAGTTGTTGAATATTAAAATTTTGGTGGTATGCTTGGAAGCCAACATATATCTATGAGAAGTTTTTCCAAATTTTATCCTCATGTTTTCTTTGACTGGCTTCTGTACCTGGTCCAGTTTAAAAAGCTATTTATGGCCCATATCAGATGTGAGAATAATAGAGCACTCAAGAAAAGTGGGATATTAGGTTTGCTCCATGGAATTTCATATGTAGAATGGCCTTTCATTCCAGAGCTGTTTTAAAACTGGGTCCCCACTGGGGGAGCAAACTGATGGCTAGGAAAGGGAAAAATAATCAGTTCTCATGGATGTGATTTATAGTCTATGCATATAAATCATTTGGCTTTTAGGGAAAAAAGAAATGACAGCCATAATTTGTCCCTTGCTCATTAACATACCATTTTCTATTATTATCGACAAGCAGGGACACCATTAACAATACATTCCACTTCTTGCCATGTTTCCCTGGGAAACTGTGAATAACTTCAGGGAGTGATAATGCCTACATCATCTGGGCTTTAGTAATACCAACATTGAGTGTATTTGCTTGGAGTAGATAGAGAGGAAGTTTATCTTTGCACCATTTCTGAAGATTGTGTTTGCTAAGCAACTTAATATGATTGAGGGAGGCAGGATTGTCTTATGAAGAAGTGCTTTGCTGGATGTTGGCACATTTGGAATCTGGTTTTATTATCCTACTAACCATTGTGTGATCCTGGTTAAGGGACCTTTTTAGCTTAAATCCCCTCATCTGAAAAGTGGTTGGTATAATGATTTCTGTAGTCACTTTCAGTTTTAGAATTCTATAATTTACTTTGGAAGAAGAATACATTTTTTTCCTCTTTTCACATTTTTTACTGGTGCATTATAGCTGTACATAGTTATGGGATTTTTTGTTTCATATTCATACATGCATACAATGTAACAGTATAATTTGGCCAACATCACTTTCCAACATTTCCCCTCTTTTTCCCCTTCCCAACCTCTGGTCCCTTTCCTCTGCTGATCTCCCTTTGGTTTTCATGAGGTCTGCTCCTCCCTTTCTTTTCCTTTTTCCTCTCTAGCTTCTGTATATGAAAGAAAATATAGGACCCTTGACCTTCTGAGTTTGGCTTATTTTGCTTAGCATAATGGTTTCTGGTTCCATCCATTTTCCTGCAAATGACATCATTTCAGTTTTCTATATGGCTGAATAAAACTTCATTGTATTTGTGTGCCACATTTTCTTTATCCATTCATCCATTAATGGACATCTAGGCTGGTTCCATAGTATGGCTATTGTGAATTGTGCTTTTGTAAACATGGGCATGCATGTATCACTGTAGTATGATGACTTTAATTCTTCAGGATAAATGCTGAGGAGTGGTTTAGCTGGGTCATATGGTGGTTCCATGCCTAGTCTTTTGAGGAACCTCCATACTGATTTTCCTAGTGGTTGTACTAATTTACAACCCCACTAAGGGTGTAAAAGTGTTTCTTTTTCTCTACATCCTCTCCAGAATTTAGTGTTATTTATATTCTTGATGATTGCCTTTCTGGCTGGTGTGAGATGAAATCTCAGTGTAGTTTTTTTGTTTTTGTTTTTTGTTTTGGTGCTGGAAATTTGAACCCAGGGGTGCTTAATCACTGAGCCACATCTCAACCCTTTTTTGTATTTTATTTAGAGACAGGATCTTGCTGAGTTGTTTTAGTGCCTCACTAAGTTGCTGAGGCTGGCTTTGAACTCGAAATCCCCTCGCCTCAGTCTCCCAAGTAGCTGGGGTTACAGGTGTACTGCACCTTAAATTCCCTTATTCTGAGGGTTTCATAACCTATTACTAAAAGTGTACTAACTGACACACTAAACATTCTCTCCATTTTACTGATGAAACAAGCTCAGGAAAGTTGAGAGTGACTAGATAACTGATCCTTTAGGAAAAATGCAAAGGCGTATAGTTAGGATGACACTAGGATTGAAACCCAGGCAAAGTCCAAAACCCATGAAGTTAATGGCTATCTTAAATTTTTCTTCAAGGAAACATGTGTAATTCAGATTTAACATTTTAACATTTTAACTTTTTAACATTGGTTTCCTCTATTTGGAGACCAAATCTAGAATCTTAAAAGTGAAGTCAGGAAATATTAAGGAACTATTAAAGAAAGAATGTGACTTGGGTTGCATAGAATACGGGCTCTTGTTTCTGCTGCCCAACATCTCCTCTTCTTCCCTTTTCTAACAACCTACCTTTGGCCATGTGGTTCAAGCTGCCCAACCCTATTCCTGCCCCCACCCCTGTGGAATCTTGAGTATCCCTGTGGGTGGAGTGGGTGGAAGTCACCTGGGTGAAGTGTCTGAGAGGAGACCCACAAGCTCCTGAAGAGGCTTCTTGGGTTGTTCCTCTTCTTCCTGAGGCCTGTCTCTCTTTGTTCTTACAAGTCTGTGAGCTCTTGCTGCATCCTCTCCACAAACCCCTTTTGGCCGTAAGTTACCTGGAGTTGGTTTCTATTGCTTGGAACAAGAAGTCCTCAGCTTATATGTTTGTCAGTATTCAAGGTTTGATTCTCAAAGCTACTTATATATTTAATATTTGCATAATTGGTATACTTAAGGGCCATGAGATTATTTCCACTCATCACTGACAAAGTGGTACCACACAATCAATTCAGTTTACCTATCACCCAGAGTTTCATAGTTTCCATTTTAACTCCATTTGAGTCTTTCTCTTAAGTGGGATTGTGAAAAGTTCCAATTTATTGAAAAGATATGAAGGATTTATGTATTATATTCTTAATAATCAAGGTAGGTATAGTCTAATATATAGTGTTAGTAGTGTTCTTACTTTAATTACCCATCCCTGCTCAATTAGGGACAGGTTCCTATTAGTTGGAGACAAAAATCTCTAATCTTCATTCTGATCTTTGACTTCTCCTTACCTTGCTCTCTCTTTGAGCTTCATGGTCAAAGATATCAGCTTTATGCTCTCAGAGTGCTTGGAAGGACCATTTATCCTGCCCCTGGAGTTTGGGATCAAAAGAACTCTTTCTGGGCAAAGCATTGGCTAGGCTTGCTGAGCCCCTAGAAAACAGTAGGATTCTTTCTCTGAGATACTATCCTTCTTGCCCATTCCCCGCCCCCCCTTTTTCTTATGTTTTCTTCCTATTCCATATCTAGGATGGCTGTCAACTTACCCTACTGTTTCTTAGCTGCTCATGGTGTCATCTATTGATTCTAATTTCTCAAATTAGTGCTGAGACAGTCAGAAGTATAGCAGTGCACCAGTTTACCCAAGGGAGGAGGGCAGGGATGCAGGACGAAATTGTGCTACCATCAAGCTAGGGATCCAGTGAGCAAGGGGCTTGTGGAGGGAGTCTGTGGAGCTTCTGATTCACAGCATTACTTCTCTGTCTTTGTTGAGACTGGTTTAATCTCTTAACTCTCAAAAAGGATCTTTCTTTAAAGAAGTTTAGTGACTTTCACTGCCATTTATTTTCTGAAAGGGGACACCCTAGTCCCCCAAAGATTTTAAGAACTTAAACCTCAGGGTAAAGGGATTTAGGTCTCTGTTTTGCTTCTTTCTCAAAAGGTCCCTCTACTTCCACATAAATTCTTTGGTACTAAGTGAAACCTAGGTAGGGCTGCTGTTGAGCTTCCTTAAGAGCATCTTCCTTCTCAGTTGGATCAGAGTCCTGCTGTATCCTGTTTTAGAGGCTTACATTATCAGATGTTCACTGCAAACATTCTAATTTTTTCAATTTCCTATAATATATGTGCCTTGTCTTATAAAAAAGTGAAATCCTCTTATATATAAAGAGATTAATAGATCATAACTAAGACAGAAACATCCAGAAACTTTAAGCAGATTGGTTAGAAATATTAAGGTAGCTCCCATAGAAAGTAGTTAAAGGAGCTGGAAATGTTTGGTACTGAAAAGTTATTTTTATGTGACTTTAGGATTATTTTCATTTTTAAACTTATAACTTTATAACTTTGAGGAAAATTAAAAAAAATGACTCAGCTTCCTTTTTCCTTTGGTGTTTGCTTTGGCTTTATGGATTATATATGGTCTCAAAGTCCTAATTTTTTCTTTTAATCTTATTCTTTCATAAGAATAGATTTCCTCAACTATATGTCCATCTGTGGTTATTAGCTTTTATCAGGGTGTGTGACATTTGATTGTAAGAATAAAAAAAGAGAAGAGAAAAAGAAAAACTGTAGAACATAAGCTCTGTATGGGTGATGTGAGAAGAAATTATTGAAAGGTGGGCTAACCGGCTGAGTATCTGGAATGGCCTTCTTCATTAAAGTTCTCCAGATGACAGCATCTGTGGGGGTTTCCCCCTTGGGCTAGTCATGTTTTTTTCAGACTTAGTAGCTCCTTAGTTCAGGAAGCTGAAAGCCTAAGAATGAAAGATAGACCAACATGCAGCTCCAGTGTATGGTTAAAGGCCTGAAAGTATCTTGGAGGCTGTGTGTTAGTTTTTTGCCACTGTGACCCAAAACCTGACATAAGCCACTTAAAGGAGGAAGACATTATTTTGGCTCATAGTTTCAGAGTTTTCAGCTCATGGTCAGCTGGTCTATTGCTTTGGGTTTGAGGTAAGGCAGAACATCATGGCAGAGGGGAGAGGAGTATAGTAGAGGAAAGGTGCTCAGTTCGTGGCAGATGAGAAGCAAGGGCTGGGGAGAATAGGAAAGTGGGGAGGAGGAGAGAGAGAGAGAACAGATACAGTCCCTAAGGGCACACCCATGTGACCTACTTACTGTAACCATGCCCCACCTGCCTACAGTTTCTATCTTTCCCCAGTAATCCATCCAAAGTATTAATCCATCAAATGGATTAATTCACTAATGAGGTTATAGCTTTCATGATTCAATCATTTCCCCAAAGCCCTACCTTTGGAAATTGCTGTATTTGGAACCATACCTTTGTACATGAGCCTTTCGGGAACATTCCAGATCTAAACCATAACAAAGGTTGCTGGTGCAAATCTGCATTTGGAAGCTAAAAAACCAGGAATCTGATGTACAATAGCATCCCCCTTCTTCAGCTTTTTAGTTTCATCCAGCTCAAACCTATAAGATGGTGCTACCCACATTCAGGGTGGGTTTTTCTCACTCATTTGGCTGTTCCACATACCAATCTTCTTCAACAACCCCCTCATAGACATGCACAGAAGTATGCTTTAACAATTCTCTAGACATTTTCAATCCAGTGAAGTTGACAACCAAATTTAACTATCACAGAAAAAGAGAAGCCATAAGCAGAATATGATTGATGAAGCCATCTTGGAAGTGGGTCACCTCCTTTGGCTGTCCCACCTGATGCTACTGGGATCAGAGATGACCTGGTCATCCAAATCCTTCAATTCCTAAATCATAAAATTTTGAACAAAATGAAATGGTGTTTTCAACATTACAATTTTGATATGCAGTGTTCCCCAAAAGCTCATGGCATGAGACAATGTAAGAATTTTCGGAGGGGAAATGATTAGGCTATGAGAGATAATTGAATTGGTAGATTAATGAATGCACTAATATGAATTAACTAGTTGGTAACTGTAAGCAAATAGGGTGTGGCTGGAGAAATAGGTGACTGGGGGCATGCCTTTGGGGTTTTTATTTTGCCCTTGGTAAGTGGAGCTCTCTCTCTCTGCTTCCAGATGCCCTGTCCTGAGTTGATTTTTCTCTGCCATGACCTTCCACCATGGTGTTTGGCCTCACTTTGGGCCCAGAGGTGCGGAGTCAGCTGACCATGTACTGAACCTCTGAAACCATGAACCAAAATCCAAAATAAACTTTTCCTCTGGTAAGTTTTTCTTGTCAGGTCTTTTGGTCACAGCAATGCAAAGTTGACTAAAACAGAAATTGGTACCAAGAATTGGGATCATTGCTGTGACTAACCTAACCATGTGGTTCAGAAGCCTATGGAGCTGGTTTTCAGGGGGAGTAATTTTGAAAAGTTTAGAGATATAAGCTGGAAAAGTTTTAGAATATTGTAAGTGGAGCTTAATAGACAATTCTGATGGGAGCTCAGAATAAGAATGCTTATAGGACTGTGGACAATAAAGACTGGGCTCATGAGATTTCACAGTAGATAGAGAATTCTGTTGGAAACTGGACTAGAAGTCATTTATGTTATGTTCTGGCAAAGAAATTGTCGACATTTTTGCCATATCCTGAGATTTTGTGTGAGTTCTAACTTAAAGGTGATGGACTAATTAATCTGGCAGAGGAAATTTCAAGGCAGCACAGCATTCAGGTGATTGCAAGAATATTGTTTCCAGCTGTTAGTCAACTTTCCTGTGATAATCAGGAGAAGAAAGCAGAATGTAAACAATTTAAAAATTTGCTATTTGGCCAGAAAAGTGTGTGTAAAACTTGGGCCAAGAAAAGTATGATTGGTAAAGAGATTATAGTTATTAAAGAGATGTTAAATACTTTGCACAGGAAAGATGGTTGGATGATATCTTAGAATTGGCAAGCCCACACTCATCTCAGGGTCAAGGGTGTAAAATTAAAAAAACCTTTGGGAAGAGACCATGGAGGCACTCTGCTTGCACAGGGGGGTAGGGGGCTGGCTATGAAGTTTTTTCACCATGCTTAGCTGCCCAGGCATTCAGAAGCTGCTGTAGTCATAACTCCAGGAGGCTTGGCTACTGCCAAGATGAGGGTAAACCTTGGCATTGACCACTAGGTCCTGGTTCTGCAGAAATGCAGGAAGCTGGGCTTGGGGATCATGGAGGCTTCCAGTGAGATTTCTAAGGAAAGGCCTAGGAGGCCAGGCAAAGTGGAAGGATTGGAATCCCTGCAGGCAGCCCCTGAGAGGGCAATGCATGAACATGTGAGAAAGAAGTTGATGCTGCAGTGGAGATCCCCAAGATAGAGAGATGCCAATACTGTGGATGCTTGCAGAGGAAAGCTGGAGGAATTGAGCAAAGTTAAGCAAGAGGTCATGTGGGCTGCAACAGGCAGGGGCAAAGCTACACAGCCCTTTATGAGAACAGCATGATCCCATGTGTCTCAGATGCTAGACTTGGAACTACAGGATTTGTTTGCCCTGCTGGATTTCAGTCTTGCTTTTGGTGCAATTCCCTCTTTCTATGTTCCTGTTTCTCCTTTGTGCAGTAGAAATGTTTACTCTGTACCATTACATATTGGATATATGTAACTTGCTTTTATCTTCACAAAGGAAAATATCCAAGAGTTTGCCTTGATGCTTACTTAGACTTAGATGCTTAAATTTTTGACTTAGACTTTTGGTTAATTCTCGAACTGTTAAGACTATGGGAACTCTTAGAAATGGACTGTACTTTGTGTTGTGAGATGGGCATGAACTTTTGGGGGTTGGGGGCAAAATATTATGGTTTATATATGACATATCCCTAAAAAGTTCATGTGTAAGACAATGCAAGATTTTTTGGAGATAAAATGATTATGAGAGGTGCAAATCAATCAGTGAATTAATCCACTTGAATAGATTAAGTGGGTGGTAACTATAGGCAGGTAGGGTGTAGCTGGAGAAATAATACAGCAGGGGTGTGATTTGGGGTTTATATTTTGCCCCTGGTGAGCAGAGCTCTTTACTTCTGGTTGCCATGTGCAAAGCTGCTTTCCTCTGCTCTGCCCTTCCTCCATGGTGTGATGCCTCACTTGTGGCCCAGAGCTATGAAGTTAACCAGTTATGGACGGAATTCTGAAATTATGAGCCACAATAAACTTTTCCTCCTCTGAAAAGTTCTTTTGAGGTCTTTTGGTTACAGCAAAAACAACAACTAAAAACTAATGAAAACACCACTAAGTTTTGAGGTAGGTGTTTATGCAGGTGTAGATAATAGAAATATTGGATTATATAGATTTCAAAAAATCTTTTTGTTTTCAGGTTAATTTGCACTTCTTGTTTAAGAAGGATCAGTAGTCTCTAGGTCCTAGGAAAATCAGTTTGCTTCTGGTTTTCCCACACTGCCAGTATAGAATTTATTTTTTCAGATTTGTTAAGTTGGTTATCACTAGTCTGTATGATTTTTAGTCTCCAAAATTGAATTAACTCTAATTTCTCAATGTTCTATTCTTTGACGATTTATGTATTTTATTTTCTCTTTATTATAAATTTTGTGGCATTTGGAAGACAGTGGAAGTAAATATGAACTTCCAATCTGCAACATTTAACTGAATGTTTCCTACATGTTTTATTGATGACTTAGGATAGCAATGATAGTTTTGGGTTTAGGAACAGAGACATAGTTTTTCTGAGTCATATTGGCCCAGAGCATTTCCACAAAAGGCAGGAACTATGTAGGTATGATTCAGGGGCCAACCCTGACTCTGATTCTAGCCAGGAACATTCCTGGTGGTGTGATTACTATGGGAACATAGTAGGTGATATAGCTGGCTCAGGGAAATAGATTTATGATTGCCAAGGGAAGAAAGGACACACACATTCACACACATACATTATACACTTACAATTGTGTAAATTCATGAAGACTCTTGAAGAAAAAAGCAGTATGCTGAGACTTTGTAGTATGAATATTGTTTATCTTCAAGTGTTGACTTGCTAAAAAGAAAGGTGATGTGGTATATTAAATATTTCTGCAAAAAAATAAGAAAGCATAACCAATGTCAAATGATAGAAAAAGCTAAAAACAAAAGCTCTGTCTCTCGGGAGTTCCAAGCGCTCAGGTGGGAATCTGAGAACATTTCTGATGATATGATTGGATTATAAGAAGCAAAGAACAAATTAGACTTTTGTCATTGTAAGGAACAACCAAAGACGTGAAATTGGTCCATTTAATTTTTTATGTTGCAAAAAGTAAGATGGAAACTTCTGTTGAATTTATATGAAAGTTCTTGACTTTGGTTGGTCGATTACCCCAAAATAAATAACAAATCTGCTAAAATGAAGGCGCTTGTAGACTTTATTTGTTATTATTTTTTTCCCCTGATTTCACTCTAACATCTTTTTCAACCTGAAGATTGTGCTGACCTAATTTGGAGAGAGCACTTTTAAGCATAAGTGTTAGGTTTTGAAGGTGTCATTTCTCAAGAGAGGAACAAAAGTAATATATTGCAAAACAGAGCCTATAAAGACAGTTTCAAGGAAATAGTGAGTTAGGAGAGATTTGTGACAGCTGAAAGCTAGGGATAAGAGTATGAAAAGCAACAGGACATTTTTGGAGAGACTTTTTTGTTGGATAAATTCCAAGGGCAACAAAAAAGTACTTCAGTGATTTGAAGCAAGTTCATCAGGAAAGACTTAGGTGAGGAACAGTCCCAGAAATCTGACCTGGGTTGTTCCTTCAAGAAATCCAGGAGAGTGCAGTTCAAGGAGATTTTGCAGTGAGTGGGAGATACATGCATCACAAAATGGAAAAGAAGAATTAAGTTAAAATTATGAAGAAATTTTATCGATCCTAGAATGATTCCCTAACTCATGCAGCATTCCAAGTTCTGTGGTGAGTTATAAGATAACTCAAAGAGGAAAAGCTAATCAAATAACTACAGCTAAACTTAAGGGAAGCTGAATGGGCTAGTGCTTAAGCCCAGTGACTTTATGATTAAGTATTCTGGGATTTTAATTCATATTTTTTCCTGACTGGTCATGTGATTTGAGCTGAGTAACTAATTCTCTCTGAGCTTCAATGCTGTTATCTTTAAAAGTGGGATAATGGAATATATTTTATGGGGTTATTCTGCAGATTCAATGAGAAACTATTTGTCAAGCACCCAGAAGGGATCTGGTACATAGTAAATGTAGCTACTGCCCTCACCGCCATCTCTCTCTTCATTGTAGTGGATCTGGGTACTGTTCACACAAGATTCAGCCTTCTCTTCTATAGAGTACTGTTTCTGCAAAATTGATGCTCACACAACACTTTATTTTCCAACTATCTTCTCATCCAGGGGGCCATGTGACTGAATTCTGGCCAGTGGGAAGCCAGGTGAAGGCATGCATTTCACTTCCAGGCCTGACACATAAATACTTCCTATGTGACCCACCACCTCTTTGCACCTTTGCTGGCTGTGTGTCAGGGCCAGGATGACCTTGGAAATCGTGTGTTGAAGATGACAGAGCCTTTGAAAGACTGGTTTCTGAGTGGTTGTGGGGAGCAAAGATTCAGAGTTTATCTGTGATAACTGTTGGTGTTATCTTAAGAACAAAGGCTCAGGGACATCCTGTTCAGGATTGCAGCAGCCTGGTCAAGTCTGAGGTCAAGAATAAGCCTTGGAAAGAAGTCTACTTTTGCTGTGACTCAGATGGAAAAGAAGAGGCCATGGCTCGGATTGGAAGACAAACTGTGGCTGGTCGGTGTGTTTGTAACTTATTAATTATATTCAGTGTTTTATCATTACATTTTTTTACACTTTGTTGGAACTGTGAGGTGTATGTTTCATTGCTTTATATGCAAACTCCAGCAGAAAGGAGCAAGGGAAAGGCCAGGGCCTTTGTAGGAGAAAGCCCAGTTTTCTTGGTGTTAGAACATTAATTTCTGATGACTAAAGATAGGGAGGCCTTGATTTTTTAGACAGTTCTTTGTTTGTTTTAAGGGCATTATCTTTCTGCTCTGCTCATTGAGGATTTGGGTTCTTTTACAAACTGAGATAAATATGAAAAGTTATGAGTGTAGAGATTCCATGTCTAGGATCTTGCCAGGTCAAATTATCTCAAGGAAAGTTGAGTAGCTCAGATGTCCAAGCCATTCAGAATTAGAGATCACTTTTTCTTCTGTTATTTGGAACAGCTGTTCTTTCCTCATCGTTTTCTGAGAAACAAAACAAAACAAAAACCACTACAAGCACAGGCCACTTCATAGAGTCAAGTGTCCAGTTCTCTTCTTGGGGAGTCTGATCTATGTAGAAGAATACACTAAAATCATCTTCTAGGTGGAAGTGGGTGATGTTCCCTACCCTTCATTTGGGGAATGGTGGTGAGGATGTGGGGAGCGAGTGGTAAGACAGGGAATACCTGAAACTGTGCCAGAGGACTGTGGTACAGCTGGAGAACTGGGAGTATGTGCAGATTCCATTGTTACTTGTCCTCGTCTGCCTGTCACCTTCCCCCCAATCTTCCCCAACATTCTGTATTCTCTTTGGCTGAGAGTGAAGGTGGTGAAGGTGGTCTCAATGGTAAAGCCATAAAGGTGACTGGTAGGGAAGCAATGGTGTGGAGTCATGTGCACCGGGTCCTGGTAACTGGGTGGAAGCTTACTCGGAGTGGGGTAAGAGCATCACAAGCAGGGGTCAAGGTCTTGGAGGGTTGCAGAATCAGGAAGTGGGCCTGTGATGCCCTGACTCAGGGCTACTGAGGCATGTACGTCAGAAAAGCCAACTCTATCATTTGATCCAACCCAAAGGCAATGTTATTTTTCCAGCTGTGAGTCCTGCACCACAGTCTTAACCAGAACATTTAACCGAGCTGGTAGTTGAGAGTCAGTGATTTTAGAAGCTTTAGAGATGAAAATTTAAGTCCATTTCTCTCATTTGTCATCTTTTCTGAAGGTCGCTATTAATGCAGATTTAAGTTTATGGACTCTGAGAAAGAATGGTGAAGAATAAAACCCTTTTTAATTCTTTCAGAAAAAAAATCATAGCCATTTTAAACTTTATTTACATGTCCAGGAAAAAGTTAAAAAGGGGCTGGGGTTGTGGCTCAGTAGTAAAGCACTCTCCTAGCATGCATGAGGCTCTGGGTTCGATCCTCAGTACCACATAAAAATAAAAAAAAAAGGTATTGTGTCCACCTAAAACTAAAAAAATATATATTAAAAAAAGTTAAAAAGTATTGGGGGATATTTGGAAATTAACCAGAAGAGCAAGGCTCTCAAATACCATGGTATATTATGATTGAACAGTAAGAAACTGATCCTGCTTTAGATTTTTCTCCTGTAAAAATCTTGTGCAGTGTGAGACTCATGCCCTAGGAGGTTCACGCAGTCAAGGTAACTTGTTCTGTGTTGGTGGCAGAATTCTGAGATGACCCTTATCGATACATGCCTTTGTGAAATGCCTTACTCTCTCTTTTGGAGGAAAGACCAGTGAATCTTATGGAATATCACTCTTGTGATTAGGTTTTAAACAAATGATTTTGACCTAATAATTTTTTTTTCACAATTTATCTGTCACAGCAATTAGGGTTGCCTTAGCAACACGCATAGCATCATTCTGTTTAGGATTGCAGTAGTCAGGTGGAGTCTGAGCTCAAGAATAAGTCCTGGAGAAATCAACCAAAAGAATCCTTCCTTTTCAGTGACCAGGCTGGTTTCTGGTGCCCTTTAGATTCTGGTGTCCCCAGAATCCCTTAAGAATTTCCTATTTTTGACATAACAAGATAGTCTAGACTCATCCAGACCTATAATCAGCCATTTCTCCAAGAGGTCCTGGTTCCTGTTAGTGGAAGATGGTATTTAAAAATGTGTTTCTGAATTTAGATATGCTTATTATTATTGGGGTGCCCTAGACCTTCTCAGTGGGAGAACAAGGATTCCATATAGATATACATACAAATATGTCCTCACACACCGCTTAGTCTATTAGTTAGGGTTGAATCAACTGTTCAACCTGATATTTTACTCACACACACACACATGCACACACACACCTTGTATAATTGTCAAGAGCTAGTTAAGCAAGTCTGAGGGTAACCAGTCAGGAAGGGAATATCATGAGCAGGCTGCACAAGTGTGGGCACAAACTGCAGGTCTTTGTCCATAGGCAGCAGTCAGGAGGAAGGTCCATGGGGAGGAGAGGGCAATTGCAGTTTAGATGCTATTTGGAGCAAGGCAGGCCTAAGGCCACTTTTTTTTTTTTCTCTCATTAATAAGCATTATTTTTTAGAGCCATTTTATTTTATTTTATTTTATTTTATTTTTAAATTAAAATGTATACTCTGGAAAAGATGCTCTTAAGAGAAGGAAGAGATAAGTTACAGACTGAAAGAATGCAAAAACACACATATGATATATATATATTGAAAAAATGTGAAGAATATGAAAAGAAGTTAATTTAAAAATAAGTGAAAGACAAATAGCTATCTCACTAAAGATGATGCACAGGAGCTGGCTTAATGGTAGAATGTTTGCCTAACATATTGAAGGTCCTGGGTTAATCCCCAAATATTGAAAAAAGAAGTTAACAATATATACAGATGGAAAATACACTGTGAAGATGTCCAGTGTCATATCAGTAGGGAATTGCAAATTAAAGCAACAGTGAGCTACTACCACATATCTATTAGAATAGTCAGAATTTCAAAAACTGACAGTAGCATGTACATCTGGCACTTAAGGAGTGGGAGTTAGTTTTTATAATCTATCTACATATACAGTCATTTTAAATATTGGAGAAATATTGATGGAAAGTACAGAGTTTCTGTCTATTCCTCATCCCCACATAGGCACACAACCTTCTTTGGATGCTTACATCTTTGCACTCAAAAGAAACGGGAGGAAAAGAAAGATGAAATTGGGATAGGGGTGAGGATGGGAAGGGAAAAAAGGACATAGTTTTGGAATATCTTAAAATACTTTTCTTTTTCACAATTCTTTGTGTTCAATCTCACTCCTACTTAACCAAAGGCAACCATTTCCTTGGGGGAATATTCTGACTTTTGAGGTCAGAATGAAAAGCAGAAAACCAAAATAAGTCTATTTTCAGACTCCAATTTCAACAAATTTATTTATTTTTTTAAATTATTTTTTAAAATTTTGATTCATTGTACACAAATGGAGTACAATTTTTGTTTCTCTGGTTGTACACAAAGTAGGGTCACATTGTTTGTGTCATCATACATGTACATAGGGTAATGATCTTTGTCTTGTTCTATTGTCTTTCCTTCCCCCCGCCCTCTCCCCACCTCTCATTTTCCATCCTTTCTCCATTCTTGCCTCACCTGCCCCTGTTATGTATCATCCACTTAGCAGAGAAATCATTCAGTCTTTGTTTTTTTTGGAATTGGCTTATTTCACTTAGCATGATATATTCTCCATCTGAAACACAACAAATTTTTAACTTTGTATTTACCAGGAGAGCAAATTATTTCCTAAACTCCAAATACACCCTTAGAATATTAAGAGCCTGACCTGGTGGACTGTATGTTATAGTGCAGAGGAGACACTTGATATCTTATAAGGAATGCTCCTGCCAACCTGGGAGAGGACGTGGGAAACCTTTTTCCCTAGGGAGGAAGGGATTGACAAAGGTTAGAGTGGGGTAGTGTTGGAAGGAACTCAGAAACATTAGACTGTTGGGGAACAGCAGAAGCAGAGGTTACCTGTGACCGGATTCCTCATTATAACTTTAAGAGGAGACTCCACTTCAGGATTCCCCTGGGTGTCAGTGGAGCAGTATTGGCAGCGCTTAAGGAAGACAGATGTTCTCCCATGGAGGTGCTCTGGCCTCCTCCATGCCCTGGCGTGTGGGAAGTAGCTATAAGTACTGTAACCTTTCCAACTGGATGACTGAAACAAAGGGAGAAGGGACTTTGTAGATGTAACTACTGCTCAGGGAAGTCATGGCATCAGGGAGACTTGAGAAGGGGCCTATGAGCACCCCAGTAGCAATGTCCACTCATTTTCCATGTTAAGAGTAGAGATCTCAAGCGATGCCAATGAAGCCAACTGTTTGGTGGGAAGAGTATAGATAGAAACAGAGGCCTCGAGATATTTGGGCTAGGACACCTTGAGCAGAGGGCAATATCCCATGAGGATATTAAAACTTAGCCCTGCACCAAGATATCATTGTGATGTAAATGGGACAGAGTGAGGACAATCCTCCTAAGGTCTGGAACATCTACTATGTTAGGGGTTTAAGCTTTGAAAAGCTACTGAACCAAAGGGATTGAGTTGACCAGAGAGTTTTATATGAAAGATTAGGTTTCCTTTAATGGATAATCCAAAATCCTTTCCATCCTCTTTCTCTAACACTACTCTATTACTCCTTCCAATGAAACAGAGGATGGAACTGCAGAAGCAATTTGATATTGGTAATGGAAAATAAAGGAAGGCATGTTTTAGTTGAAGTATGTAAATCTGAACCCCAATATGTCACTAGACAGCACTACATCCCAGGCCCTTGGGGGGGTGAGCCATGAGGACATCATGTTGCTCTGTGGAGGTACCACACATGCTTAAGTGCTCCAGTTGGAATTCACTTGGCATGGCTTTAGTTGATTCAGCAAATTACTCAGGAGAGGATGACCCATGGTCAAAGAGATGATTATTGGAGGGAATGCATGTCTGGCAAACATAGCCCTCAATTTGCAGATTGTTGCGGTACCCGTGGTAATGAGAATTCTGTATCTTTCTCCAGTTTAAGAAAATTTCTTACAGTTCTCTGTGATGAAGATGATGATCCACAGTTCTTGACATCCAAATGAGTTGATAGAATGCCTACAGTATGTTGCATATTGGTGTGGTGGGTGTTTTGTACTGTATTGCCCTGTGATTTTGAAGTTGATCTAAACAACTTGGGATTACTAGTAAAGGAGTGCTAGAGAATGTTTCCTAATGTGGTTGTATATTTTGGTTACATTCCTGGTTGTTTTTACAATGGTAAATTCCATGTGCAAAATTTGAAACTATGTCTCCAGGGGCACTGGGTCTTCTAGCATCTATCCATGTCCTGTGGTTGTCCTGAGGAATGATATCCTTTCTGTGAGTCTCTTGATCCATGCTATGGACCTTTCTTTTCCATTGCCAAAGGCACAGAAAGCAGGGATACTGTGATACCTGATTCAGGAAGTTCTGAACACATTAGGAATACCTAACTAAGCAAAAACAATGAAAGAGATGAATATTGTACTGTTAGGAAAATTCAGTCCTGTTTCCCCATGAAGTTGGCTGCCTAAGTCTAAAGCGAAGATGGAGAATATGTGGAGAGAATTATTCTGGATTCCTTCTTTCCAAGACATACAGTGGAAATGCTTTGCAGGAATTTGTTCTTGAATTAACTGCTAAAATAGAATAGGTTCGGTTTTTAGTACAGTAGGTACTGGAAGAGGTCTTAATAAATGGACCCTGAAACTTAAATTCTACTTCTTTTTTTATTTATGTATCTTTTTCTTTTTTTCTACTACTGAGAATGAATAAAAGTCATAAATAAATTTATTAACTTCTTTTCACATTTGTTTCTTGACAATTCCAAACCCCCTGATCAATCTAGTTTTGCTGAATATGAGCTCATTTCCCTGCTTTGCTATTTTCCTTAAAGGTTTTAATTTTATTTAATTGTTGAATCATCTTGACTAAGGTGAAGAAAAATGGTAAAAGAAAGATTATTTTTTGGATTAAAAAATATGGCAAGGGCTTTGCAAGGGAGTAGAAAAATGCAATTTTCTTGGATCTGATACTATTATTCAGAAAGTTTGTAAGGCATGATAAACACCATGGCAATAAGGCAAGTGATGATTTGTGCCCGGAAGACTGGTCCATGTGGACACATATTAAGCCATAAAAGAACACGAAACAATCAAATTTTCCCTTGGAAAAGCTTAAGAGGCATAGAGAATAAGGTCAGAATCTGTTATACAGCTCAGTGGGAAAATACGGAAGATATGAAAAATTCTGAATTTTAATATATGTCAGTAAAATCCACAGCAGTGTTGGACAGAGCAAGGGGCTTCTGTGTGTCTCCAGGCCTTTGAGGAAGGGGCAGGGTGTGGTCTAAGCCACTGCGGGCATGGCAATACCTCGCTGGGTTAGGTTAGACTCACTCCCTGGAGGGCCAGGAGTTTGAATGATGTGGCCAGGGTCAGGGCACCACTGTGTCCTACTCTTCACTCTCCTGTTACCTCTTTCACCTCATATTTTCACTTGTTACTAGAGAAACATTAGAACCACTACTTGATGTTCAGTGCTTATCATAGGTCTCACACCATTCTAAGTGTTTTGCACGTTTTTCTCAGATAAGAGATTAGGCAATTAAGATGTGGACATGTCAAATGGTAATTGATGACAAAAGTTTGAATTCATATGGGGTCTTTTCTCCAATTGATCAGCACAGCAGGAAAATGAGACAAGTAATGGGATTAAGCTTCAGATCTCCAACTGTTTAGGTATGAGAATGTTTATCAACTTTATTTCATATTTTTCTTTTTTTAATTTATTTTTTATTTTTACAGACTGCATTTTGATTCATTGTACACAAATGGGGTACAGCTTTTCATTTCTATGGTTGTGCACAATGTAGATTCATACCATTCGTGTAATCACATATGTACATAGGGTAACGATGTCTGTCTCTTAAGAGACTTGAACTGCAGTACCTACTACTTATTTGTGTGGAAAAGTTATGTGACAAAAGAAATGAAACGTGAATTTATGACCACAACCACTGTTGCAAGGGCGAGGCAGAGATGGCTGGTGGTCCACAGTTGCCAGAAATGGCTGCTCAGACAGGGTCCTGCTACATTTTCTGTACCTCTGTGGCATTTGGGTGAGACCATCTGTCCAGTGGAACATGATTGGAAGTGACCTGTGTCACTTTTGAGTTGATGTGATTAAAAGGATGCATGTTTTCTCTGCTCTCTGTATTCTTGTCTGACAGCAGGGTCCTGATGCACAGGGTGACTTTGGAGACGTGTGTTGAAAATGGCAGAGCTTCTGAGGCCCAAATCCTTGAAAACCTGTTTAGAGTAGAGACCCTCTGAGATTTCTCCCACTCCACATTTACCCATGCACCCTGAATGGGAGCACCTGTTTTACTTTATACATGAAATAAACTCACCTAATAAAATGTATTAAGCTACTACTATTCTGGGTTTACCTCTTACATCAACTAGAACTACTCTAACTAATAAGGAATACTGCCTTGCCACTGAAATGATAACGTTTATGTTGATATCCCTTCTAACAGAAAATGTGGTTGTGAAAGAGGTAAGTTGAAAAGAATTATTTTGGAGATGAATGAAAGGCAAATTTTAGAAATCTTGGCAAATAAGAACAAAAAGTAACCTTTTTTTTTTTCTTGGAAAACAAATATTTAAATATTTAATCACTTCAAAGAAAACCAGGGTAGTATTGAGTAGTATAATTTGGAGGTAAATACCAATGGGCAAAATAATAACTTTTATTCCCATAGTCCTTTATAATTTTAAAGCACCTTTCTGTTTGCCAATTAGTTTAATACAATAATTCCAGAAAGTCATGTGGCAATAATAATGATGTTTATGAAAAATAACAGCAAGGGTTTTGAAAATGCTGTGTTCTGGGTTCTGTGTTAAGAGCTTTCCATGTACATCTTATTTAATTATGATAATCTCCGGGAGGTTGGCACTGTAATTATCCCTATTTTAAAATGAGAAAATGGAGCCTTAGGGATGTCAAATAACAAGTTAAATGTCACACCCTAGAAAATAGTAATGTCAGTAACCAAATGTGGGGCTGGCTGCTAAGCCTGTGTCCTTCACTGCCACGCCAGGTGGCTTTTCATTTGTGTACAGCATTGTCACCACCTGTGGATGAAATTGTCTAAGGCTCAGCACACTGCAAGGAGTTGCTCAGTCCAAACTGCCAGAATTTGTCAAAGTCAGATTTTCTGACTCTGACTTCAGTACTTTTTCAACTTGGAATACCATAAATTAAAGCAAACACCAACTTGGTTATGGGGCAGACAGTCAATATTTTTAGAGTGTTTATAGAAAGGAAGTAATTTTGGCCTGGCAAAAGAGCAAACTGAAGGTAGTTTTACATTTCTATTTAAAAAAATCATTCAAATAGGGAAAATTCTCATAATGCTGGAGCACTCTGAGATATTCAGGAGAATATTTGCCTAAGAGCAAACCTCTTAGGCTCCCAGTACAGCCTTTTTAAAAACAGATTTTGTAGATTATCTCTCAGGGCTATTGCCCTCTGAGTCTGATGCACAAAATGTCTTAGTGTTTGGTGAGATTCGATCGCCAAGAAAGCATTGTGTGGTCAGTTTTTGTGTCTGACCCTCTACAGGAGGTTGAGGCCAGTTTTTATTTCAGAGCCCTAGGCCCTGTTCACCTCTGTACTCCTCAGAATGCAGAAGTGCCACCAGGAGAGGCGCCATGGGGCTAGAGTCACTCTCCCTAGGTTCAAGTCCCATCTCCAACGTCCTTCTGTTAAGTGATCTTGGACTCTATGCCTTGGTTTCCTCTCTGTAAACCTGAGGATAGTTTTGCTTTCAGTGACTGAAAAGATAGAGCGCTGCAAGGTCATAGCCTTGTCTATGGTACAAATGTATCCCCCCAAATTCATGTATTGAAAACTTAATTCTGAGAGCAACAGTGTTGGGAGGTGGAGCCTATGTTAATGGATTAATGTAATTATTGAGGGAGTGGGTTCTTGATAAAAAGGATGAATTTTGGTTGATTTCCTTTTTGTCTCTTGTGTGCTCACTTGCCCTTTGGTCATGTTAGGATGTAGCACAAAGGACCTTGCCAATGTTCAGGGTCAAGCCCTTGGACTTCCCAGTTTTTAAAAGGGTAAGTCAAATGAACCTCTCTCTCTCTCTGTCATAAATTACCAGTCTGTGGTATTCTGTTATAAAACCAGAAAATGAACTATAAAAGCCTTGGAGTAGATGCTAAGTACTCAGTAGAGTTTAGCTCTGGTCATTAAAGAAAGTGTCTGAAGGGTCTCATTAAAGAAGACAACATAGCTTTCTTGCTGTAAATTTTCCAGTCATATTTTCACCAGCACCTGATGATACTGAATCTGACCCAGACACCATGGTTTAGAGGAATAAGTCAGCAACAGCATTTTGATGCAACATGTCTTGGTCTGAGATGCAGAATCTGATTTCGAAGTTCCTGGGAAGCAGCAAAATCCTTGGATGGGTCAGCACAATGAGTGTAGCTGTAACCATTTCTCCATCATTCTGGGGAAAAGCCAAACAGATGATTATTGGGGAATGCTTCATACTAACCTGTTTTTT
>JAJEJO010000586.1:203057-316884 GCA_020662805.1 Glaucomys volans | reverse complement strand
AACCAAATTCCACTATGGTCATTTTGATTGAAAACCACAGTTTTCTCTTGTCTGGATGTCTATTCACTAGTTAGTGGTGAGGAGCCAGTCGCTTCTTAAGGCAAAGGGAGGAAACACAGGCTCCCTGTCCACCTCCCCTCTTCTCAATTATGTGGTCTTCCCATCCCATCACTGCCTGGAGGAATGTGGCTCCAGGTCATGAGGAAGCAGGAGTGCTCTGGGGCACAGAGGAGCTGCAGGCAGGAATTGGAAGTAGGCCAGATGAGACTGAGAAGGCAAGAGTGAGAAACAGAGTGGAGGGAAATGAATGATGGGGCCCCAGGGCTTTGTTTGAGAGGAGTGTGAAAAGGTAGGCCAACTATGAGTGATAGCCCTACTTCCAGGAAAGGACTGGCAAGAGTAACATGGCCAAGAGTCAGCCTGGAGCTTTACTATCAGGATGGCAGTGGAATTTCAGCAGGTCTTTGTCCCCATTCTCTTACATGTGGCTATTCTGGAAATTGAGTCCTTGTGCTGTCTTTAAATTTCCCTTTGGCTGATGAGTTTTAATAGTAGTTCAGAGTCTCTGGGCCCTTTCTTCTGGCTCCTTGCTCAGCTCATCATCATTATCTAACCTCATCGGTTATTCTTACCTTAAAACTCTGTACATTATAAAGAACCCTCATGAGAAGCAAAGTGCTGGACTGGGAGGCAGGACCTTGTGGTCATGAGGTTGCTGTAGTGGATGCTGTGGTGCATTACCCAGATCTTCAGAATTGAGACACTTATTCCCCAACTGCTGGGGATTTGGCTGTGACAGTTTACAGCTGAATCCATCTGTAAGAATTGCCCTTAGCCTAAGGCACTAGTTCTTAAAGGGGGTGATTTTGCCCCACAGAAGACCTTTGGTAATATCCAGAATCGTTTTTGGTTGTCACAAGTGCGGAGCATGTTGCTACTGGCATCTAGAGGGTAGAGGCTAGGGAAGCTGCTAAATATTCTACAATGCACAGGACAGAGCCCTACTACAAAGAATTATCTATCCTAGAATGACAAAAGTGCGGGGATTGAGAGACACTCCCATGAGAGTGCCTCTTCAAAGGCACTCCTTGAACAGGTCCATGATGGGGTACGAAGGTCTAGCTAGTCCTTGTTTCCATTTAGGGTCAACTCTAAAAGGCCAGCTCAGTCCCAGAGCTCTCTGTAGGACCAACCAAGATCTCTGCAGTGACTGTATCACAATTCAACTCCTCCCTCTGTCCACCTGCTTTCTTCCCTCATGGGTGATGTTCCTGAGAAACACTTCCCTACAAACCTCCAATGCACAGAACTCCATCTGAGTCTGTCCTAGAATTTGGGTGTTGTACCTCTTGCCAATTGCTAAAATGGAAGGAGTGTTCATTTTACTTCTCAATTTCTATTAGTAATATGTGAAAGAAATTGCTAATTGTATCCAATGTCTCCTCTCCCACTTTTACACAATTACACATTTTCATGGGATATATGCTTCCTATATGCTGGTTTGGTTTGATACCATGACCATGCTGGCCTGGTCAATAGGAAGTAAGTGTTTTTGATGTGTGCAAGTCCTGGGTTGGGTCCTTATGGGAAAAGCTCATGTTTTCCCTTACTCCTTTTCCCCATCCCAGTGGCTGGACTTCGGATGTAATGGCCTGGGGCAATCATCAGAGAAGCCTCATATTGATGATGTCAAAGTAACAAAATGGAATGAACGTGGGTCCCTGATGATTATGGTACCAGCATGTAAACCCTAGGCCACTTTTCATGGCATAGGAGAGAGATCAACTTTTTTTTTATCATAGTTTCTTTGGAGTTTTCCATTATAGCGGCCAAACTTGTACCTAAACTATGTACATCCTTAGCATATTAAAATAATGCTAATAAAGTCCACAAAAGATACATTTTTTGGAGACGAATTTCATTATTTGTTTTATCTTACATTCTCAAGATAAACCATAAAACATTATGATTAAGTTCCTATTGTCCACGTAGTATTTCTAAACAAAAATAGAGAGTAGGATTAGGAGTGAGCATCAATATGTCAGAATCAGAGAATTGTTTTGAAAATATACACAATTAGGCCTTGGGGTGCAGTATATTTTGAGTAGATGTTTTGAAAATTTAGAATAGGGTATGAAACTCTGGTCTGCTGCTAAATGTCATCTTGTTCCATATAGGAACAAGATGGGTAGGATAGGAACTCATTGTCTTTTGAATAACTAAATGAAATTTCTGGGTTTGGAGCTATAGCAAATGCTATGGCACTTCTTTTCAGTTGCAAAATTGACAACTCCATAAGAACTCTGAAGGCTGTCCTTATGTTCTCAAGCAATAAAAATGTAAGAGCTCAAAGAATTTGCTAGTATTTAAGAGATTAAGAAAGAGCAAAGTAAAAGCAAAGTGACATAGATCCCCATCACTTGCTTTTAACAGATACACTTAAAATGGTGTTTGAAATCTGAAATTCCTCAGAAAAATTCAGATGGATTTAAATAGAAAGGTGATATTGTAGGTAGACATATAGATATTTAGGTGACACTATCATTTTGGCCAAAAAATCATTAGGCACTTATGTAAAATATTTATAGTTGGATGACATCTGGCTAAAACTTTTATAGTCTATAATTTATTTAAAAATTCTGGCTTATAGTATTGTCAGTGCACCTTGGTTAAATAGTCATGTCTAGATATTTCATTTAGCCATGTAATTGCAGATTAGGAAGTAATACCCATCCTCAGATTACATGGAACTTTATTTATGCCTCTTCTGGAGCTCAGGAATTGGATGGGAGTGGGGTGATGTTGACTGCTGCTAGAGGTATACTCTCATGCTCCTTTGGGCTGGTGTCCCCTTGCTGTCAGTGCCTCCCCTAGAATTCAGTGTGGGGCTCTGCCATTGCAGCTCAGCAGGCAGGATACTGATAGGACCCCAGGTCCCAAGCTAGGTGGAAGTCTCTAGGTTTGTTCTTTATGCTGAAGCCTTCTCCTTCCTTACCTTTATTCTTCCATTTTCTCAGGTCTTTTGTGACCCCCAGGGGTCCCTTCAGGCTCTCTGTCACTCATCAACATTTATTTTCATCTCCTCTTGCCTCAGCCTTGATCTCTCAATATGTGAATAAGTTCAAGATCTTGAGAGAGAGAAAGTGGCTTATCTTCATGTACCAGGCTAGCCAGAGATGACTCATTACCTCTCCTGTGGAGTAATCATTCCTTGTATCAGTGATCACTAGGCCAAGCCTCTCTGTCATTTGCTTGAGTTGGAGCCAAAAGAAGGACAGTATTAACTTAAAAAAGGAAGTTGATCACTTTTAATGACATGTACGTTTTTCATAGAAAGGCATTCCTATTTTACAGAAATCAAATTGCATTGTGTCATGGAGAAAATCACTTATGAAAACATCTGAATTGAGAGTTATGAGCAGTTCTGTTAGAAGCCTGTAAAAATTTTTCCTTAATTTAGTTGAAGATGATCTTTCTTGATTTTGCATGTATTTATTGACTTCAGAAGAGCTTTAGATACAAATTCCAGACCTCTGTTACACATGCTGAAATCCTCTGAGGGGAAACAGGGTCAATTAGCCTTTTAGTATTTTAAGAATGTGGTATGTTGAATGGAAAAGATATCAGAGTTAGGAAATTCCACATTTTAGGGATAATAAGGGTAGTTGCATACGGTTATTGTGGTGATTAAATGAAGTGATCCATGTAATGCACCTGGCATTTAAGAGATGATCAATACATGATCATTATTCCTGGTGGAATCAAAGGTCTTGAAATTTTGAAAGCATTTATCTTGAGTGGTTTGGTTTTTGTTTCCACTGTTTTGCCCAATTTTTGCCATGGAAATGTATAATCTTTCTTATCATTGAAACATAAAGAAGCATGTCTAATATCTGAAGGGAGGCTAAACATTCCAAAGCTTTTAAGTTCCCCTTGGATGCTGTGCCTTCTCTGCTGAAAGCTTCCATCAGATGATTAGTGGTGCCTCCTTCAATTATTTTAAGCAGAGACAGTACATACAAGCTTGAATATAATTGGGGATAACATAGTTGAATTTTTAATGAAAAAATCAAGTGGGCATAAATCAACCTCACCTTCCACTTTGAAACTGCAAAATTCACAATATTATTCAACCAATTAAAAGAATGAGGTGTAACTTCTACATAGTCACAGTGGAAAATGTCCATGAAGTATGAAAAGTCAAGGACTGGGGATGAGCTCAGGGTGATTGCCTAGCATGTGCCAGGCTCTGGGTCCAACGCCCAGGACCAGGAAAAACAAAAGGAAACAGCAACAAAACCTTAGAAAAATGAAGATATAGAACAGTTTTATAGCATGTTCCAGTTTTAAGGTAATTGTAGCAAATATAATAAAATGTTATTTGTACATAGAAAAAATAATCGGAGGAGCAAATATTCATGATTTTTAGTTCTCTGTGGGGGGATCATGTGGGACTTCCACTCTGTGGTGGTATGGTTTGATTTTTTTACAATGAGAAGGTATTATTTTTGAAATTATAAAAACAAATTACAAAGTAGGTGGAAAAGTTCAAAACAGTCTATTTGAAGTAAGTGTTGCAAACTATACGAGACTATTAAGCTCTTCTATCACAGTTTAGTATTTCCAATATTTTGGCTATTTCAGGCAATTTTTACTATTTGTTGTAAACTTTCCATTTAAGTTTGTCCTCCGATTCCAGAATGTAGGTATTAAGTGCCACTTTACTGCACGTGTGGCTGCTCCCTCTCTACCAGAGTGCCCTCAAGTTAGCCCTTAAGTTCTCCATCTCAGACCTACTACCCAGCCTCTGGGCTCTCCTCTCCCCGGAGGTGGTTCTGAGCTGTCTTTGAAGGGTTGGAAGGACTGACTTTGCTCCTCACACTTTAGTCAAGTCTTTAATTCTAGATTGCTGTTCTCCTTTCAAACTGTGTTCCCAAGAGCTTGGGGCAATATTGTAACTCTTAAACTTTAGTATACATGAGTAGTAATTGGAGTTTGCTGAACCTGTGGAGTAGTAGCTCTGGTGTTCATACTTTAGTGGCTATGGGGCAGGACCCAGGAATCGGCATTTAATTGAGCACCTTAGATGATTCTGTTCTGTGCCAGGGATTCTGAGGATGCCTCAGTTACTGCAATCAGGGAGGGCTCCAGGATCCATTTGGTGTTGGTCAAAAGGTCCCTGTGTTATAATTAGGCATCTGGTAAATTTTAGTTGAGGAAATCTGCCCTTCCACATCTACAGATCCAAATCCAACAAACAACCCTGTTATATCATGAGTTGAAAGGTCTTTAACTCATGATTCCAGAAACGATCGAGCAAGCAAAAAGCCTCCCCAAAACTCATTCATATTTTCTTCTTATTCTCTTCTAGCTTTACTATGGCTTCCTTTTATCCTTTATTTATTTATTTTATTTTACATTTAAAAATATATCTAGAATTCTATTTTTTAAATTAGGTATAAGTTAAGGATCCATCTTAATTCTTGCCCCACATAATTCATCAATTATTTTAGAGATGTTTACTAAATATTCTATGTTTTCAAAGATTTGAAATGAAGTCTGTATCATCTACCACATCCCTACCTGGTTCTTTTTCTCAGTGTCTTATTGTCTTGAGATGGATGCTATTCTGCTGCTATCTTCCTTAGTTAATTATGATACCTTTGTGGCATAGTTCATTATTTGGCCCATTGCCTTTCATTCCTCTTCTCTGAATATTTTTTCATATGTTGAAGGAATGATTTTTGCTTGGTTCTGGAAAACCTTCTAAGATCTTAATCAGAATTTCATTCAACTTACAAATTAATCTGGTAGAGGTGGAGAGGAAGGAAAAAGTGGCATTATTTTCTTTTGCTTCGGGTTTTTAAAATTATAAGTATTAACACATATTATTTGTGGAGATTAATGGGATTCCCTGTGACATCTCCAAATTCATGTAAATTTTGTGCATTGATTATGTTCATCCACCCTTCTTTTACCCTCTCTTCCCCACCTCTCTCTCTTTTCTCTCCCCTCCCTTTAGACCCCTTCCCAGTTCCTAAAAGTCCTTCTTTTGCTTTCATAGGTTTTATTTTTACTTTTGAGTTTCCACATATAATATCATTTGTAGATGAGGTTGTCCTTTCTTCAATGTTTTTTTTTTTTTGTTTTTTTGTTTTTTTTTTTTCATCTCTGTGAAGAATCAGTTGGCTAGAGTTTTAGATTTATAGATCAGTTGTGTAGATTTATTTCTGGGTCCTCTATTCTTTTCCATTGGTCTGGGTGTCTGTTTTGATGCCAGTACCATGCTGTTTTGGTTACTATGAGTGTAGTTTGTCTCGAAATCAAGTATTGTGATGCCTCCATCACTGAGCCATTGGAGTTTTGTACTTCCATATAAATTTTAGGACTATTTCTTCTATTTCTGTGAAGAGTATCATTAGTATTTTCATGGGGATTGTATTGAATCTGTAGGTCACTTTGGGTAGTATGGGCGATTTAACAATATTAATTCTCCTAATCCAGGAACATGGGAGGTCTTTCTACCTTTTAGTGTCTTCTTCAAATCTCTTCTTCAGTGTTCTATAATTTTTATCACAGAGATTTTTCAAATCCATAGTTAGGCTTATTTCAGATGCTTTTATCTTGGGGGGAGGTGGGTATTGAGATTGGGATTATTTTCATGATTTTTTCCTCAGTGAGGTTATTTTTGGTGCATAGAGAAGCTACTGATTTTTGTATATTGATTTTTATATTCTGCTACTTTACTGAATTTCTTTATCAGTTCTGTAGTGAAGTTTTTTTTTGGAGGATTCTTTAGGATTTTCTATGTAGTGAATCATGTCATCTGCAAATAGGGATAATTTTACTTCCCACTTTCTTATTTGTATAATTTTTATTTCTTCTTATAGCCTAAGTGCTCTAAAATTTTTAGTACTGTATTGAATAAGTCGTGGTAAGATTTTTTCCTGATTTTAGAGATAAAAATTTGAGATTTTCCCTGCTCAAAATGATGTTGACTTTGGGTTTGTCATACTTAGCTTTTATCCATGTTGTGGTATGAGTCTCTACACCTAATTAATTCAGGTTTCTCACACAAAGGAATGCTAAATTTTATCAAAAGTTTTTTCTTCATCTATTGAGATAAGGACATGACTTTTTACCTTGATTCTATTAATGTAATTATTACATTTATGGATTTGGGTATGTTGATCCATCAGTGCATCACAGCAATGAAACCAACTTAATCATCATGTATGATCTTTTCAAAGTGCTGTTGGATTCAATTTTAAGATGTTTTGTTGAGGAGTTTTACATTTATGATGATCAGAGATATTAGTTTACAGTGTTTTTTTTTTTTTTTTTTTTTTTTTTTTTTAGTTTTGTCCTTGTGAAGTTTTGGTAGTAGAGAAATGCTGGCTTTGTAGAAAGTATTTTTAAGGGTTCCTTCCCTTTCTTTTTATGGAATAGTTTGAGGATCACTGGTATTAGTTAAGTCTCGTAAAATTTAGCAGTGAATTCCTCTGGTCCTGGGCTTGCTTCTTTTGTTTGTTTGTTTTTGTTGGGAGACTTTTTATTACTGATTCAATCTCATTATTTATTATGGACCTATTTAGGTTCTTTATGTCCTCTTGGTTCAAATTGGGTAGGTCATCTGTGTCCATAACTTAGCCCATTTCTTCTGGATTTTCCAATTTATTGACATATAGTTTTCCCAAATATTCTCTAGTGATCTGAATTTCTGTGGCATTAGTTATAACGTCTCCCTTTATTACCTCTAATTTATTTGGATCTTCTATTTCTTTTGGTTAGTTTAGTGAAAGGTTTGCTAATTCTGTTCATTTTTTTGAAGAACCAACTCTGTTTCATTTATCCTTTGTATTATTCCATTAACTTCTGTTTCATTTATTTCTGCTCTGGTCTTTATTATTTCTTTACTTTTACTGATTTGAGGTTTGGTTTATTTTTGGTTTTCTAAGACCTTGAAATGCATGATTAGTTTATTTATTCAGGATCTCTATATTTTTTATGAAGGAACTTATTATTACAAAACTCCCTCTTAGTACTATTTTGATATATTCTCTAGATTTTGGTATGTTGTGCTTCCATTTTTGTTTAAGGAATTTTTAAATTTTTCCTCTCACTTCTTCAGTGACTCACTTTTCCCAAAAGTGTCCTGTTCAGTTTCCACAATTGTATAATTTTTGTAGTGTTTCTTGCTCTTCATTTCTAGTTTCATTCCACTGTGACCAGAGAAGATGTAAGATATTACTTTATTTTAGTTTGAATTTGTTAAAACTTGCTTTATGGTCTATTTTATAGTCTATTTTAGAAAATGTTCCATGTACTCATGAGAAGAATATGCATTTATGCAGCTGTTGGATGGAATATTCTGTATTTTTCTGTTAAGTCCATTTGATCTATAGCGTAACTTTGATGTTTCTCTTTGTTTTTTTGTCTGAATGATCTATTTATTGGTAAGAGTGGCATATTGAAGACACTCATTATTAGTGCATTGGGAACTATCTCTCTATGTCCAATAGACAATAGAGTCTGTTTTGTAAAATTGGATGCTCTGACATTGGGTACATATAGATTTGTAATTGTTATATCTTCTTGATTGTTTCCTTGATCAATATGTAGCACCCTTGTCTCTTTTAACTGTTTTTTGTCTTAAGTCTATTTTGTCAGATATAAGCATAGCTACTCCTACTTGCTTTCTGAATCCAATTGCTTGGAACATTATTTTCTATCCTTTCACTTTCAATGTATTTATGTTCTTGCAGGTGAGGTGAGTTTCTTATAGCCAGCATATTGTTGGATCTTATTTTTTTAAATATAATCTACCAGTCTATGTCTCTTAACTAGAGAATTAAGATCATTTATATTCAGGGTTGTTTTAGTCAATTTTGTGTTTCTGTGACCAAAAGACTCAACAAAAATCTTAGAGGAGGAAAAGTTTATTTGGAGCTCACAGTTTCAGAGGTCTCAGTCCACAGATGGCTCACTCCATAGCTTGGGGCCCAAGGTGAAGCAGAACATCACAGCAGAAGGGCATATGGAAGGAAGTAGCTCAGGATATGGCAACCAGGAAGGAGGGAGAGAGAGAGAGGGAGAGAGATGAGAGAGAGAGAGAGAGAGAGAGAGAGAGAGAGAGAGAGAGAGAATGCTCCACTCACCAGGAACAAAATATAAACCCTAACACCATGCCCCCAGTGACCTGCAAAGATGTGAAAATGCAGGAGTTTCTGACCCCTAGAGTAGTGTAAGCTCAGACAATATGATCCTTCTCAAGATGGCTCTCAGTTATAGCACCCTGAGTGTGCAGATCACTGTGCAGCTACCAGTCACTTTCACATTTTAAGAAGTCTAGTAGGTATATGATGCTTTGTGACTTTTGTTAAATGATGAAGATTAAAAAAAAAAACATAAAATCTCTTCCTTACTCTTATGAACTTCTTTATCTGTGGCTCTTTTTCTCTGTTCCCACTTCACAAAAAGGTCCTCCCAATTTTCTACTCTCTGTTTGACTCACTTTAATCTGATCTTTTTCCTACTACAAAATGGAAACTGCACTTGCAAGGTTATGACCAATGATCACCAAACCAGTGGATACTTTTTGTCAGTTTATTGACATTTCAACAATTTTTAACTTTCTTTTAACACTCTTTTTTCTTCTGGTTTCCTCCTATATCAGACTACTTACTTAAAGCCGCTTCCCTTTAGTCTCTTTTATTGATTTCAATTTTACTTCCTATCTTCTTTACCTGATGACTAAATGGCAGAGGTCTTTGGGCACCCTGGGCACTGATTTTGTGAATTTTTTTGTTAGAAATTGAAGCTGAATAATTTGATGTCCTACCATACAGTAGTTTGATGGCTTTAGCAGTAGCATGGTTTCACTGCAAATTTCAAATTGAAAATTTTCTGAACAAGAAACCCATCCTCAACCATTGTTATCAAATATTGAATGGCCTTGGAAATATTATTGCAGACTTGATGTTAATAAATTCAGTAAAAAACTGTAACATAAAACAATGTTTGTATGTGAAACTAATATCTGAAAAAGTCATTTCAATAGCAACTAGTGTTGTTTCAATTGCAAGCAATCTCAAGATTTAATATGCTACTCATACAGTCAAAACTTAAAAAAAAAAACACCATTTCTGTTTTTGCACATATTTGCAGTGAATCTATTTTGTGAGCTCAAACTGCAATTCCAGCAGTGTTTTCCAGATCTCAATACAGTGAAAAGCAAATTTCCACATTTTGAAACCACATTTTAACTGTGCAGGTGGAGAACTTCTACCTAACCTTCAATCAGAAATGATTAATCTGCCATGCAATGACATGCTAAAAGGCAAATAGCAAGAGAAGAATCTAATAGAATTCTCTAAATTTCTTCTGACTGATGAATATGCTCAATAAAAGTTGTATGCTTGTGGATTGATAGCAGATTTGTGAGTACCTAACTTTGTGAAAGATATTTTTCAGATGAAATATGTAAGATTTTATTACAGACTAGCATTAGCAGTTGAACATTTCAACCAATTTTGATAAGAAACACTAATTTTGAACCCCAATTAAACAAAATGTTACCCCTCCCCCAAAGAATTCCATTCTTCTTAGTGTTAGACTTGTATTATAGAAATTATTCTTAATTGTTATTATATACTGGATTTTATCAGTAAAAATGTATGGCACTTTTTCTCTCTGGTATATGAGTAATTACATAATATCTTCAATTTTTCCTCTTGACTTGCAGACTATTTGTTATGTGGTGGTTCACAGAAGAAGTTTTCTGACCCTTGCATCATCCAATCCAGGTCAAGCTTGATCTGGCTTTGTCAACTTCTTCAACCTCCCTGGTCTCTCTTCTGTTCCTCAAACACATCCCAGGCTTCCCTTCTGAAGGACTTTTATACTTGTTGCACTCTCTGCCTACAATACATTTAAGAGTTCATTCTTTCCTTTAGATCTCCCCTTAAAAATTGTCATTTAAAGTATTCCCCACCCCTACTTATTCTCCATCAAAAAATTTGTCCTTTTTTATTTCTTTTTCATCATTATCTCACTTGTCTTTTATTGAATCACTGTCTCCTTCACCAGAATGGGAGCCCACAAGACTGTGTTGTTTTGTTCATCAGTGACTGGCACATAGCAGGTGCTCAATAATTACTTTTTGAATCAAAGAATAGGACAGACAGATAGATAGTGGGCACTAAGTTTCTAAGGCTGTAGTTGTAAGATACATCCTTTAAGTCTTCCAATCTGTCTACTCTGTGGTCTCGTCAATGCTTTTTAACTTAAATGCAGTCTAGCTATTAATCATAAAAAAGATGATTACTTTTACATTCTTCTTTGATTTCGAGATGGTTGGATATTTTAAGTATAGTTATGTCCATTGTTAGTCAGCTTAGAGTGGCAGATACTTCACCCTTAAGTGAGTTTTCTAGAGTATAAGTTAGAGTTAATACCATCCAAATTAATGAGGATCCTACCTGGTCTTCCCTGAGGTCCTCCTTTGTGGATATGAATAAGACCCTTGAGTAGTCTTACTCATGGCTCACCATGAGTCCCTACTATCCCGCTTGGAATCTCAGATTGTGCCTCAAGGCTAGGCTTTGTTACAGGTGTGCCGGCAAGGACCAGCAACATTGGTATCACCTGGGAACTTGCTAGAAATTCAGCATCTTGGGCTATACTCTAGGCCTACTAAAACAAAGCTGGTTATTTCCTGGTGAATCATAGGTCACACCCAGCCTGGATGCTAGTAGATTTGGAAATCTGGAAGGTGGTTTAGGCTGGTTTGATTGCTGCCACTGTCATCTTTGAGGATCCTTCAGAGATGTCTGGCTCTGAGGCACCTGGATCCTGATGGTGACTTCTGAATTACTGCCCCTCGCATTTGAGGTTGGCCCACACCTTTTGCTCATCCAAGTCATAGCATGGGTGGAATAAAGCTCAGTAGAGTTTTGATCACCTTCAGCAAAATGCAACTATTGATTTAGAGATATTAGAATATCTTAGAATCTTACTGAGATGCCCCTACTATGGCCTGGATTGCTCAGGCCCTATCACTGGAATAGCTGCAGGCATCTCCCTGCTGCAAGGTACTGATCAAACCAAATCCTGATGCAGAGAAAGAAGAAAAACTTCCCTGATTTCAACTTTGGGACTGCTTGTCCAAGCCATCATTTTCTGACCCAGTGTTGACCTTTCCCCAGGATGATTGACAGTGGGAACATCCATTCCCTTCCAGGGAACCCCACCTCCACCCACAGGGGTGTGGTCTGACATAGGATCATTTGACAAAAGCACATTCCCTGAAGCGCAGGTTATTTGGTCTTAAATAATACCATATGTGGGACAGCAGCAGCTCTGGCAACTTTCTTTTCAGTTTCTTCTCATCAAGGGTTCTGAAACCTGGGAGGCCACCCTCCTCCTGGTTTACCTGGCTGCATAAGAATTCCCTGGGCGTACTGTGTAAAGGTCATGGAGAGTAAGTAGGTCATATACTTATAGATGGACTGAAGGTAGAAAAGTTGTGATTAAGAAGAATGGCTAAATGGGACTATTCAATAATAAATGAGGCGTAGTTTTCTCTTGATCTCTAAGTATCAGGAGGTATTAGAATGGTTACTTGCCACTTTTGAATTTTGTATAAACTGACTGAAGAGACTGGCTATTGTTAATGGAGAGCTTGTAGAATGACGTGGGATTGCTTATTGTTGTCTTAGAAACTATGCAATGGCAAATTTTAGCTTTTCTTTTCCATTGTAGAGTTTTTATATGAGCTTTAAAAATAATCTAGTTATGTTGGTTGGAAGACAGTTTTTCTCTAAATGATTTTCTAGAGGTTGGAAAATAGAAAGAATAATTAATAAGAGACCTTTGCAGTTTATTGAATTTAATAAAAATATATTTGTATACCTAAAAGGCATTTTGCACATACTATCCATTTTATTCTTACATCAGCCCTGGAGTTACACAGAACAGTGTTATGATTCCCATTCTTAAGGATTTGGAAAACTGAAGCCTTAGAGAAGTGAGGAATGGCTGGAAGATAGTGAAGTCAAGCCTGAAACCAATTTTCAACTCTAGCTTCAATTTTTTCTCTGGTTTGAAAAATGTTTAAGTTCAAGGTAAGAGTCTAGGTGATACTAGGTCAGGTAATGGGTCTGAATGGCCTGCATGGTATAGGGAGGCACTAGTTTTACCAATAGGTCATTTCTGTATCCTGTCCCTAAAATACTGAGCCGTGGTCAGAGTTCCTATCCACTCTTTTCTTCTCTTTTCACTCTTTCTCCTTGTTTTTTCCTCTCATTTATTCCTCAGATTTTCTTTCTTTCCACTCCACTCCCTCTGGCTTAACTTGTTTCTTAAAGGACTTCACCATTAACGTCCCAGAATTAATTCAGTGTGAAGGAAACCTCAGCAGATGCAGAGAAGGAAGTGGAGGAGGGGGTATGAAAGGGGGAGAAGCAGGCAGGGCAGGTGTGGAGAGCAGCTTAGCCCAGATACACAGATTTCTATGTCCAGACTGGTACTCTGAGATGTTCCCTGCTGCTCTGGAATCTCTGTAAACACAAGGATTTGTCTGGAATGACTTCACAGCTCAGCAGGAAGCTTGCTAAGTGCCAGGACTCTCAAACTGTGAGTGCTGCTCAGAAAAGGAGTGGGGAGGAGGTGCTCTGGGCCCTGGCCATCTCCTCCCTCTGTCTGCCAGTGGCCATTTAAGCTGGGAGAGGGCCCCTGAGGCTTGTGCTTCTTCTGTCAGGGCCCAGGGTGGTAGGGCTGAAAGGGACATTGCAAAGAAGACATAAGTATGTCTCTATGCTGTTATAGTGAGCCACACCTAAAATGTTCCAGAAAGCCTTGGGAAAAAAAAAAAAAAAAAAAAAACCAGCTCTATTCTCATTTTTTTTTTTTTTTTTTTTCTGGGTAGGAACATTCATGATTGTACTTAGCAGTATTTTTTCTTCTTAAAAGTCTTTTTAATGAGAAGAATCTAAATCTTTCCTGCTGTGATTCCCTCTTTTTTTAAAAAAATTTCCTTAATGGCAGTATTTTCCCAAGAGTCACAGGTATTTCTGTCTCACTGTTGTGATTGAAACCTAGGGTTTTTCCCCCCTACTTTGGTCCTGCGGATTGAGCCCAGGGGCATTTACCACTGAGCTACATACCTAGCCCTTTTTATTTTTAATTTTGAGACAGAGTCTCCCTAAATTGCCAAGACTGGCTTCAAACTTTCTGTCCTCCTGCCTAAGGCTCCCAAGTCGTCTATGAGATTACAGGCACGTGCCACCACACCAGCCGAGGCGTGGGACTTTTGAAGAAAAGGGCAAGAGAAGAAAACTGGGTGACTAAGGAGGTCTCTGAAGTAAATTGCAGGGAGTTCCCATTCAGTCTGCATCTGCCCTAAAGGGAGGCACTGGAAAGGGTGTAGGAATCCAGTATAGAGTCACAAAGAAGCAGTATTTTGCTGTGGAAAGTGAAGGGAAGTCCTTGGGAGCTTTCTGCTGGTCCCCAATGCCCATAATTTCCCCATGCCAGCATGGCTGGCCTGTCCTTCTCTAGCCACATGGCCTGCTCTGTAGAAGAACTTTTCCATGCAACTTGATGATTTCTCTGATTTTTGTAACACTTACAAGCAGTGGCTTTATGGGATTCAAAGCTTGATGATCCTACTTAGTAGCTGTATTGACTGACTTCTCCAGAGAAACAGAACCAGTATAGATAAATCTATTTACCTCTCTAGAGAAAAAGGATCAGTATCTACCTGTCAATTTATCTTATTATCTCTATATCTATCTTTATTTCCTGTTGAATATCTCTTTATCTAGCTAGCTATCGCATTCTATAGGATATATATCCCAATGTATCTATATTTATATTTATGTCTATATCTCTATATTTATCTCTACATAATTATATATCTACATCTAATTATCTATCTATCTATCTATCTATCTATCTATCTATCTATATGGTAGAGACACAGTTGGATAGTTTGAAATCTGTAGTAAGCCAGCAGGCTAGAGATTCAAGACTTGATGTTGCAGTCCTGAATCTGAAGGCTGGAAACTCAGGCAGAATTTCTGTTTCATTTGGGCAGCAGAATTCCTTCTTCAGGAAACCTTAGTCTTTGCTCTCTAGGCCTACAAGTGATTGAATGAGGCCCACCCACATTATGGAGAGTAATCTATTTAGTTAGAGTCAATTGATTGTGCATGTTAACCACATCTTAAAAGTATCTTTATAGCAACATCAAAAATATCTTTGGCCAAGCAGTTGGTCACCATAGCAGAGCCAAGTTGACACATAAAATCAGCCATCACTCTAGCTCTTAACTTCCTAGCAAGTCATTTAAGCTTTTTAAACTGAGTTTTCTCTTCTGTACAAATGGAGATACTAAGATAAAGCTTAGCTGGTGCCTGGACATACTAAGTGGTCAGTTCATGTTGGCTCTACTATGATTTTTGCAAGTTCTCAAGTTTACATCATGGATCCCATGGGAGTCATATGTAGTGGAAATCAAATACAGTGAACTATTCTTTTTTAAGTTCATTGTTTTTCTGTTAGACCCAATGTTCAGTTAGTATACAGACATCGGTTGCTTAATACTAAAAATATGTATCCATAAGCACAAATAATAGTATGAAAACAATAATGGTAAAATAACAAAACAAGAAAAATCACTTCGGACCTTATCACCCTGACCGAGCAGCTGTGTTCCTTTTCTGTTATCTCTTCCATTCTTATGCATACATATATGTATTACTTTCAGACCTGTATTCAGGAAGAATTATTTGCATTTTGCTATGTTTCAGTGAAGATGAGAGATGCTAAGATATTAAATCAGCCAAATTAATTATATGCTGTTTAAAAATGATCGTTTAGTATGTCGTATTGCCTGAACAACTGGGAAGAGAAGGTATGTGTTCTCTGGGTATGTCAGCTTGTTTGTAAACTCTCTAGGTGTTTTTCATCTCACTGGTAGTTAAAGAAACAGTGTTCATGAATGGAGTATGGATATAATCTATTAAGGTGGAGAAAAAGTGTCTAGGTTTTTAAGGTTTTTAATTGTGTCCATTCTCCCATCCACTTAAAATGTGTTAAGCTCCTTCAATGTGCTGTGCACTGAAGAGACCACAGAATTGCCCTCCCAGATTGCAGACTAGAGGGTGAGCCAGATAGCAAGGAGGCCCATAAGGGTCACCACAGGATGGAACATCTAATTGATGGTTGGGTGTGGCAAGGTGGCAGGGATTGGGGAAGGACAGAGGATGTTTTAAGCCACCCTCTGAAGGATGTGCAGGAGTTAGCCAGGTAAGTGAAGAAAGGGGGCCAATACCTTTTTCTTTTGGTAACACATGTACACACACACACACACACACACACACACACAAATTTCTTTTGCATAAAACGGAAACCATATGTTTACTTTGGCAAACTGTGAACCTCAGATAAGGCAGTGGAGGCGGCATCTGCAAGACCCACTGTCTGCACAACATGGTTTGCAGAACTGAACGTTCTCTCTGGCTGTAGCAACAGTGTGGAGATTTAAGAGGTCCATATTAGGGAGTCTGGATCTCCCTCTGTGGTCAGTGAGGACCCACAGAAATGTTTTAAGGAGAGAGGTAAGGTGACATTATCCATACTTGAGGAAAATCATGTGAGCTACAGCATGAGAGTCAGTGGTGAGGGTCAGACTGGTTGCATGGAAGCCAGGTACATCACCGTAAGGGTAATTCAGGTAAAAGATGACAACAACCAGAGGAGGTAATGGCAACGTAGGTGGAATCGAGATACTTAGAAGACAAAAGGACTGGGGCTTGGTTAATCAGGTATGTGAGAGAAAGTGTGGTTTGGACAAAGTCAGGGTTCTTCTAGTATTTATCCAATGTTCTTAAAAGCAATATTTCTTTATCTCAAATTATATTCCTTTTAGAGCAATTGCTGTATCATGACATAAAAGACTTCAAAGCCCAGGGGGAAAAGCATTTGCCAGGAAGCCTGGGGGCTGGGTACAGCTGCCCCCAAAAATGTGATGATTCTGGGCCAATCATCTGATAACCTTTTCTTTTTTTTTGCAGTACCAGGAATTGAACCCAGAGGTGCTCTCAACTGAGCTACATCCAGAACCCTTTTAATTTTATTTAAAATAAGTTCCCAAGGCTGGCCTTGAACATGTGATCCTTCTGCCTCAGCCTCACTAGTTGCTGGGATTATGGACGTATGCCACAGCCCTTGGCTAAATCTTTTCCTTCCCTGCAGGGAGTGTGAATAGCTGTCATATAAGATAACTTGATTGTAAGTTGCAGGGTGCGGCTTGGAGTTATGGTAGGCAGGCACAATGTACATATTTCCGTGATACTCAGAGTAAATTGTTAAGGCTACTCTTGGTCAAGAAAAGAGACTGGTCTGGGTTCTGCCTGCCCTAGGTCCTGCCTGATTTCCCCAAGGGGTGAGAAGAGAATCTATATTTTGTCACACCTAAAATAAATTTAGAGCATCCCAGTATGCTGAAAAATACTGGTATAGTATTTTTACTGGGAAATGCTGGTATAGTGGTTAAATTCTTGACTCAGGTAGTCTGAACTATAGTCCTCATTTCATTGTTTACAAGATGTTTAACTGTAAGAAAATTATGTAATGATTAAGCCTCAGTTTTTGCATCTGTAAAATAGGGATAATAATAGTACCCATCCAACATGGTGGTTGTAAGGATTAAGTAAAGAAATATCTATAAATATTTCCATGTATTTCATATATGTAAATACTCTAAAAATTGTTAGAGCTCCTGGATACAGAGAAATGCTTAATACATGTTAACATTATTGATTTTATTTATCATTTACATGCAATTCAATGATTTCTAAAATAAATTTACAGATTTGGGTGATCATCACCACAATCCAAATTTAAAATATATCTACCTCGGCAAAAAGATGTATACATTTGCAGTAAGATCCTCTTTCTACCCAAAACACTTAATCTACCAGGAACTTTCTGTTTCCATTGATTTGTTTATTCTGGACATTTTTATATAAATAGAATTATCTAGCTCACAGTTCTTTGTGTCTGGTTTCTTTCACTTAGTGTAATGTTTTTGAGGTTTATCTAGTTATAGCATGATCAGTACTTTCATTTCTTTTTATTATTGACTAGCAGTCCATTGTTATGGGCACACCACATTTTGTCTTATCAACTTGCCTGCTGGTGGATATTTGGATTATTTTAACTTTGGGGCTATTTTGAATAACATGTATAAGTCTTTTGTGGACATATTAATAGTTCTAGGAAACACTGAACTTGTGAAGAGGATGATTATTGAATTTAGCTTTGGTTCTTATCTTTGAAAAATAACTACATTTTTACCAGGATGTTTTAAAGAAGAACACTCATCTATGTCCAGCATAGAAAGGTACCTTTTCAATTAAAAAAATAAAAAGTTGATTTTAATAAAATATTTGGTCAAAAGCAGACCAGTGATTAGGTTTATTACTTTTTAATTTTAACTAAGCAATTCAAGAAGGTAGAGTAGAATCCTATGGCTGCCATGCTGCACAACCATCACAGGAGCATCCTTTCATTGGAGTGGCTTGATAGACAAAATGTGGGTCCCAGGGTGCCCTTCACATGGGAGCATGGGATACCATGGGATTGGTGCCACACAGAGCTGTGCATGTATAGGTGGCCATGCTGCTAGTCCTCTTGAGTCTTTGTCTTCTCCACCCTGTCTCTGGAAGCAGGGCCTGTCGTGTTACTCCACTCCAAGTCAGAAGCAAAGCTGAGGCTCTGTGAGCTCATCTGGAGCTCTGCAGATGGCTCCAGCTCCAGACTCTGAGGAGTTCTAGGCAAGGGACTTGTTTTAAGTCATGGAAATCTCAGTCTAGAGTTGCAGATGGTGCTCTTGAAGAGCTGAGGGAACAGACTGAGAGTCCTGACTGAGTCATAGCTGAAGCAGCAGCTGTACCTGCTCCTCTCTGCAGAGATCTAGATGTCTCCAGTCTTGTTGAGTCCCTGACTTGCAGGTTTGTTCTAGTCTTGGAATGGTACCCTTTTGTTTAGATGAGAATGTGTTAGATCTGTGGGTAAGATTTTGGGGTGAGGGAAGCCAGTTGGGACATGTGTTTTGTTAGGATGTGCTTTGTCATAGCCTTCCCCTAAAAGAACTGGGCTGAACTCTCTCAGCACAGAGTTGTGGAAAATTAGAGACATTCTGTGGAAAGACTAAGTTAATGTTCAAGTCTCAGAATCTGATCTTAGGTCAAATATCTCTTGCTTTTGCCAGTAAAAAGAGCCCAGATGTTTTTCTATTTATTTAGGCAAACCCTCGAAACACAAGTTAGTGATATAAAACTTTACATTTGCAATGTTAAGAACCCATATTTGGAAAGTCACAAGCATAAAATATATACTGTGAAATGGGAGGTCAGGATGGTGAACTCATTTCAGAACCATAGTTTTTGACTCAGGAATTTTGATGGGGTCTTCATGTTGGTTGAGCTTCTTGGTCCTAATATCATTGAGAGAATTAAATCATGATATTAAAACATTGAAACACTAATGCTTTGTTTTTATTGGCAGGGTCCAAAATGATCTAATACTAATGCCATGAAACATCAGTCACTTTTTTCCTGATGAATAAGATGAACTTTGGCTGCTTATGATAGTAAATTTAATAATGTCAGTGATTTGAACTGTTTCAATTCTAAATGTGCAGAAATCTCCCCCTCACCCTTTCTCTCTCTCTCATACTACTGTCAGGAAGTTTTGTGGTAAATAAGTCCAAATACATAGATCAGAACATATCATTCACATGTGCCATGCGTATGCCAAGGTTTGAGTCCCCACTGCTGGTACTCCCTCTCACAGGTGGTCTGAATTTGCTTCTAGCTGGTCCTGTAAGCAGATTTAATATTTCATAAGCACTGCTCCATCTCATGCCTCCATTATTGACACCACATGGAAGTCAGGAAATTGGTTCTTTCTGGGAACAGTTTGCAGAAATATGCAGCCTGTCAGCCCCTTTCTCATGGGTGCATTAACAGAGAGGCTCACGATTACAAGTAACGAACCTTCTCCAGATGTGTGTAGCAACTCAGCTCCAACTTTATCTTCAGTCCTGAAGATGGACTTGACAAGATGGATTATTTGTGGCTATATCGTAATAACTTTGTGAAATTGGAATTCCCAGCAATCGTAATGGCGGGTGAAGAATCAGCAGCAGAGCAAAGGAGAATTTCTCCTTGCAGTAAACAATACAAAAGAACAACAACAATAAAAAGAGCAAATCGGCTGTGGCATTTTTCTGCTTTAGACACTGACTCTTCCAGACTGTTTTAATTCTTTCCCTTTTATGATTCTGTTTATGTTACACACATTAAAGTTAAGTCATGTCTTTAATAGGATGGAAACTGGAAGTGAGATTTGGAAATGACTAAATCAGGCTGTGAACTTTTTTCTTCTCTTGGAGAGCACAAAAACAACTGACAGAAAGGGATATACCAAAGAAAACAATTTTAATTGTCGGCTTCCATGGAAAATTCAATCCAGTCTTTCATTCATTCTCTTCTAGTGCAATGCCAGCAGACATCTCTCTATATGGGTAAGGGCTTAATTTAGCTGACAAATTTCTAAAAGAGAGCTAACTAAGTTTCTAAAAGAAAGGTTTTAGCAATAAGTGATGCATATACTCTCTCAGTCACAAAAGACAGATTTTTCCAGGATAAAGTAATTGGGGGTACATTTCTCTTGCATTTTATTAGCAGTAATAGTTTCGAGGGAATATTCTCTTAAGACTATATTCAAAGCTTTCATTTAAATCACAAGTCTCCTGAGTTCATAGTTATAAAATTGGCTTCCTTTGGGAGTTATTTGTACATCTTCAAGGTTGGCACTCTCAGTTGTTTGATGTTGATGTTCTAGATAAAATTCCTCAAGTGCAGCTGTTATGATTTAGCTTAAGATGTTTGTACAGAGGGATTTCCTTTGTCATTGAAGAGATGGAATCAAAACAGAGTTAGTCATTCTTACATCTTCTATTTATAGCCCAGCTATTATTCAGATACATTGTAGAAGGATGATGTGGACAAAAATTTTTCTTCCTTCCTTTTCCTTTTTTTTTTTTTTTGTAAGCAAAACTTTTTTTTATACTCTGTGGATTTAACTTTGGTTGCTAACTTAGAGCTCTTAACAAAAATATTACTACTTAAATGAAAAATTACCTAATAAGTCATCCCATCTCCATTTGCAAATTAAAGGTTTGTCAGTACAAAGTATGCGGGATGACCAGAAGTCATGGATAGCTTATGGGGAAGTGGCAGGAGCTGAAAAGGTCAATTTGAAAAATTATTTGTATGGGTTGCTTATGACTCATAGTCCAAGTCTTGAGAGTATATAAATAAAATTCTGCCCTATTTATTTAGGTTAATGCCAGAATTAGAACTAGCCTGAAAATTCAGTGAGAGTCATGAGTTAAAGGATTTTTGTTGGGAGGGGGAGAGAATCTGAATTAATTTTTTAATTAATTTTTTGAAGGTAGTGAAATGGAAGTAGAAGCCTTGGTTACACTGGGACAAACGGAAGAGTTAGATAGATTAGCTAAAAAAACTGGTGGTAGGAACTCCCTGGGCTACTGAGATTTCTTTTCTTTTCTTTTTTTTTGGGGGGGGGTGGAGAGGCAAAGAGTTGATTTTAGAAGGCTCAGGAATAACTTGATGAGTGGAATTCCTTCTACTCTAGAAGCAAGACTCTAACTTTTTGCTGGTCTGATCTAGATGGTAAATAGGTATGTCAATCTCAAAGGCAAGTCAAGGCACACTGAGTATGAGAATAAAAAGTCTATTGGAGCCAAAGTGAGGAGGGCTCTCCGGAAGACACGAATTCTATTTTCCCAGAATAAATGCTCCTGGAATGGTGTTCTAGGGTCTGATTTTATAGATTAAAAAAAAAAAAAAAAAAAAAAAAGAAAAGAACAAGAAGGAGATTACAGCAAATCAGTTGTTGTCATTGCATTAGTTGACAAAAATATCACAGGTTGTTGATTGATCATCTCTCTTTGTTTGTTATATTCCAGGTAAAAATTCTGATAACCAGGAACAAAGCATTCTTCAAAATATTACTACTCTAATGGCATAAGAAAGTCTATAGGAAACTAAGCCAATGTGGTTAATGCTTAAATTAATCAGATTATGAGACTTCAGAATCGAGGAGATTGTGATTGCAGGCCACAGCCTGTATCTGCCAGGCCCGGTAGGAGTTTGCAGAACCCCTTTCTTTTATTTAGCTCTTCAGGTATAAGCAGTTAAATGAGATGAGTATGTGAAAAGTACTTTGTAAATTCTGAAATCTTCTGCTCTTATTGTTTGCTGCAGTGTCTGAAGCAGCAGACTGTTTTAGTTTTCCAAATTACAGCAAATCAAATCAGAATAGCTGGACAGAAGCAAGTCATAGTGGAATAGGAGAGGGAGACGGTTGACAACTAGTATCCTCCATCTCAAACCTCCCTGTTAGCCCTGTTGGTTCATCAAATGGCTTATTTTCATTGACAGTAACACAGAAAAAGATTTGCTGAGTACAAGACAGGGTGTTTCAGCAATAGGGTCCTGACATTTTTAATTTTTAAGGATATTCACAACCAGGTTAAATAATGGATGGCTGCTAGTGTTGAATTTGAATATCACTTTTGGCATAAGTAGGGGGGTGAGTCTTTGTTTCCTTTCTGTGCTAAACTTGCTCTGGAGGTTTTATTGTTTTGAAGAGCTATTGAAGTAGCCTTCAGGGGAATCCCAAAATCAAACAAATCTAAGGTATAAGCATGAGATATCTAAGCCAAAGACCAAAATCACCCTCCTTATAACTGATCAGACATCTGGTCCAGTCCTAGGCAGTGGGACTTCCTGATGATCATCAATGGGGGTTTAATCTTTGGTACCCAGAAGTTAGGTATTATGGTTTGGAATCAAAATGTCCCCTCCAAAGCTCATGTGTTGAAATGGTCCTCAGTGCAACAAGGTTCAGAGGGGGGCTTTCAGGCAATGATTAGAGCATAAAGGCTCTGATCTCATTGATTGATTCATCCATTGAGTTAATCCATTTGATGGATTAAACCATTGACAGCTGGCTGGACTACTGGGAGGAGGAGGGACCTAACTGGAGGGAGCAGATGACTAGGGGTGTGCCCTTCCTGGAAGGGTTTATTTTTTCCCCCTGGCCCTTCTCTTTCCCTCTGCTTTCCAGCTGCCATGAGCTGATCAGCTTTCCATCACCATGCCCTTCGGCCATGATGTTTCTTCCTTGGAGCAAGCTGACTGGGGATTCAACCTCTGAAACTGAGTCAACACAAATCTTTCACCCTCCAAGTTGCTCTTTTTAGAAGTTTTGGCCACAGCTAAACAAAACTAACACAGTAGGTAAAAGTCTAAGGCAGAGAGTTCTCAAGCCTTGAGGCTTCACATAAAGGTAGGACAAAGATTTCTCTCTCCTACAACCCGATCCTTCCAATTATCCTGGAGATAGTGGAAAGGAGAGTAGGGTTGCAGGGATACCTACAGAACCTTAACTAGAGGATAAGAGTCTGAGCAGGAGGAAGCTCTGGAGGAGACCCCATGTGACCTATGTAGTGTAATTCATTCCCTATGAAATGATGATTAGGCTAGAACTGGAGGTAAGGGGTTAGTGATAATTGAGAACCACATGTGGAATCCATGGGAAAAGCACATGAAAATCAGTAGTAACACCAGCAAGGCCTTCTTCAAGGGAGGAAGAAGGGAGGATGCAGGGAGGATTAGTGGACTTAAAGCTATGGGTTCCCATGAGAGGACAGTACATGGTACTATCCAGTTCTTGGGGCTCTTGGAAGCTTGGTAAGGCCCTATGTAACCTATCGTTAATCGTAATGGTGTGACCCTAAAGTTGTCTGAATCACTTCACACAATGAGTCTTGGGGAATGCTGTAAGGCTTTATTTTGGTGAGTGGAGGTAATGTGGAATTTCTGGAAAGCAGCAATACTCATAGTTAGAAGGTAGCACCCTCATCAAAGAGGATTTTTCTGGAGGGTTGGAGGAAGAGTGACAGGGCCTAAGAGAGATGCCTGGTGAGGTATAGATTAGTTGTAGGCACTCAATCAAGACTGTGGCTCAGATCAGGAAGTCATAGAGTGTGAACTGGTAACTTGAGAAAATTGCAAAGTCATACAGATTGGGTAGAGTTTCAATAGGTCCTGGCAAGGAGACTACAATCAACAGACATGTGGGCCCCAGTGGCTCCTTTTAGGGACACAGGATATCACTCTGTCAACATCAAATCCAATACTGAGCTCTATATATTGGCAGGAGTGAAGCTGCTGATAGGTCACCATGCTGGGGAGTTAGAACTGACTCAGAGTTTAGCTGGGACAGAGCATACAGATTACATCTTAACATTTTTAGCTGGATTCAGTTGGGGTAGATGTTCTCTCCTTTGATGTAATAAAAGGTCTTTGTGACATATAACAGCTAGAATTAATGGATAAAGCCCTGGTATTATCAAGGGTATACTTGTGTGGCTTTTCTACCAAAAGAAGCAAACTGATGTCCAGAATAAATCATGAACCAATTAAAAAACATACACTACTTTGAGGTTTTTAAATTGGTTCTTTTTATTTATAGATGACAGTAGAATCTGTTTTGACACAATTATAAAAGCATGGAGTGTATCTTGTTCTAGTTCGTTCCCTAGTACCTGCTCTCTCCCTCCTGTTCCCCAAACCTCTGCTCCCTTCCCCCTATTTTACTGATCTTTCTGCCACTTACCCATATTTTAAAAAATTAATTTCTTGTGGATTTATATGATGGTGAGAGTCAGTGTGATATATTTGTATATGTACATAGGAAAGTTATGTCAGATTCATTCCACTGTTTTTCCTTTTCCCTTCCCTCCTTCCTTCCCATTGTTTCCCTTTATGTACTCCACTGACCTTCTATTCCTTTTTTTTTTTTTTAAATTCTCCATCACCCTTAATGTGGATTAGGTTCTTTCACTTTTTGAAACTGGCTATTTCACTTAGCATGATAGTCTCTAGAGTCATTAATTTACCAGCAAATATCATAAAGTAATTCGTCTTTGCGGCTGAGTAATACTCCATTGTGTATATATACCACATTTTCTTTCATTTGTTATATTCATTCATTTCACATATTCATTCATTTGTCAAAGGGCACTTAGGTTGGTTCCATACTTAGTTATTGTGAATTGTGCTGCTATAAACACTGATGTGGCTGTATCACTGTAGTATGCTGATTTTAATTCCTTTGGATATATACTGAGGAGTGGGATAACTAGGTCAAATGGTGGTTCCATTTCTAGTTTTTTGAGGAATCTCCATAGTGCTTTCTAGAGTGGTTGTACCAATTTGCAGGCCTACCAACAATATGTGGGTATACCCTTTTCTCTACATTCTTGCCAACATTTATTGTTACTTGTATTCTAGATAATTGCCATCCTAACTAGAGTAAGATGAAATCTCAGTGTAGTTTTAATTTGTATTTCTCTGTTTGCTAGAAATGGTGAACATTTTTTTCATGTATTTGTTGACCATTCATATTTCTTCTTTTGAGAAGTATCTGTTTAGTTCCTTTGCCCATGATTGGGTTATTTGGTTTTTGTGTGTGTGTGTGTGTTTGTGTTAAGTTTTTTGAGTTCTTTGTATATCCTGTTTATTAATGCCCTATCTGAGGAACAGGTGGCAAAGATTTTCTCCCATTCTGTAGGCTCTCTCTTCATGCTCTTGTTTCCTTTGCTATGAAAAAGCTTTTTAATTTGATGCCATCCCATTTATTGATTTTTAAATTTTATTTCTTGCACTTGAGGAATCTTTTAAGGAAGTCAGTTCCTGAGCTGGCATGTTGGAGTATTGGGCCTACATTTTCCTCTAGCAGGTGCAGGATTTCTAGCCTAATTCCTACGTGTTCGATCCCCTTTCTCTCACCCTGCACAAAACTCAACTCGAAGTGGATCAAAAACATACACTTTGAACCCCAAATTAGAACCCATGATGTGATAAATGTGAGATAAAGATACTGGAAAAGACACTTGCAATCGGAATTGTTTTGATATATAGGAAATCATGTGGTCAGCAAGCTAAGCTTTGCAATTAGGGGGCTTATGTCTGTATAGAAGGGAGAAGGTATGCACATGTGAGAGTCAGAGAGGCTGTGTGTTAAGATGCTTACTCAGGGAGTTCAGGAAGGGAAGAGCACTTGTTCAACTTGGCTGATCAAGGAAGACCTCATAAAGACAGCAGCACATAGTTGGACTTTGGTGGTTGCATAGGATTTGAACAGGGAACTATGGGCACATAAGCCTTTTAGGCATAGAAATAGGATGAATGAAACCCAGAAGTTTGGAAGCAAAAATTGTAGGATGATAATATATAATTAATTTGGGAAAATGGGATAAGACAAGACAGGAAAAGTAGATTCTACTGTCTTGAAGATGGTGGTGAATGGGAGGTTTGGTAACCAGAATTCAGGCAATGCACTGTGTGCTGGAATATAAAGGTGAGAAACTTCAGAAATGACACGTATTTGGGAGATACAGACTTAATCTAAATTGATTTGGAGTCTTTGTTCTTTCCTGGAAATGTTCTTTCTAAATACATTCAGAAAGAGAAGAACTAAGGACCAAATCTTACACTTTGGTGGACATACAGATATGGAAGAAGATTTTCTCAGCACTACATTAAGGAGGACACTGGGTAGCTCAGCACTAAATCAGCTAAGAGAGGAGTGAGTATCAAATTGGAGTGCCAAGTACTGCTGAGAAGCTGGGAGAATAGGTACAGAGAACATTGTGCTGTGTTTTAGAATTCTTTTACCTTAGAAGTGTGGTTTCAGATGATCAGAGTGAAGGTAGGGGTATGGGTAGAATCCCCAGTACAGTGGATAAGGGAAGTGGTTCTCAAAGTGTGGTCTCTAGACAAGCAGTGTCAGTATCATTTACTTCTGAAAATGTTCTTGCTCCACCCAAGGCCTACTGACTCAGAAACTTTGAGGATGGAGTTCCAGAAATCTGTGCTTTATCAATGCCTCCAGGTGATTCTGATAGCTGCCAATGTTTGAGAATTACTATGCTACAAGAATACATGGTAGAGCCCAAGAGTCCCTACATGCTAAATCTGATTGTCTAAGGGTCCATAGATGTAGAGTACAGTATTCTCAAAGCCATCCTTATTTAATCTTCCCAAGCATAAATTTCCTCCTCATTAGGATGGTGTGATTTGAGAGGCAAACTTTCAACCTTCCAGCTTTTATTTTAAATACTGTTGTTCAGGTCCATTGAGTCACTGATGACTTTGGAGTTCAAGAGTTTTCCTTCTAGGTTCATTGATTTTTTTGTGTGTGTGTGATGATACCTTTAGGTAGGTATAACAAACAAATTTTATTTGTGTATCATTTTTATTAGGATTTTGGCCTGAGATAAATTGTGAGGCCACAACCACTAGGGAGAGAATCATGATTAGTAATGTCTGCCATGGGTGCAGGAAGAAAGGACTGTGATCCACATGGTGTGTATTTATCATTCTGCCATAGGGTTTTCGAAGATCCTAGGGCATGAAATACTTTTGGTGGTAACAGAATCCTGAATAAAGGATAAGGGTATTGAGATGGTACTGAGGTTGGAGAAAGCATTTCAAATTTTTTCCCACCAGATTGGCTTCTAACATTATGTTCCTGATACTTGATACCAACATGAATTACCACACCTTGTCAAACCTCCAGGAAATGTAAGAGACTTTGGGGTTTAAGAATAGAGGCAAAAAATCTACTATTGCTCATTATAAATGGGAGAAATTAAACAGTTAGGATCTGCTGTTCTCTAATGGAATTCACTTGCCATTTGTTTTGCCTGCAGTACAAGCATAGCATCCAAATGAGACTTTGGCCAGGAGCATAGTAACTCTTCCTGTCCTTCAGGTCCTCTGGGCTCCCCAAGACACAGCAGAACAGCCTTGTACCTGGGAAGTTTTGTGTGTTCTTCCACTTATCCAAACAGTTGAATTGGCTTGCTGAGTGGTGTTCTTTCACAAGCAGCCTGTTATCCTACTTACCATCCTAGTCAGGGGAGTTAAGTTATTTTACATGTTTTTTTTTTTTTTTTTTTTTTTTTTTTTTTGTCCTGTGGTAGCATAATGACCATTTTAAAGCAAAATTCTTGGAGGATATCATGAAGAGTAATTAAATATGACACCTGGCATGAGGAAGAATCATATAGTGTTGTGTAAAGCATGAGGTTTAGGCTTCCTGTGAGTTAGATATGAATAAATTTTTCCTATTCATACTTTAAAAATATGCATCAGTGACAAATCTTTGGGTTTGTTTGGAAGATCTTCCACTTAACTGGCAATGTAAATAATGAAATATGACTGAAAGGGCAAAGGATTAGGGTACAAGAGAAGCATATGCTTTAAGCCAAAGGAATGTCGACTTTAGCACTGGTGTTTTGTGTTCTTGAGCAAGTTTTTTGATCTCTCTTGGTCTCAATTTCTGGATCTGATAATTAAAGAGATTGAGCAGAGTACTCTGTAAGTTTTCTTATAGTTCCAGGATATAAGTTGTGCATCTGGAGTTGACATTTATCTAACCTGAACCTGCCATTCTTAGACTCATTCATTAAGTTCAATGTCTAGCCTTGCTGCTGGTTCTTCTCTCTCTCTCTCTCTCTCTCTCTCTCTCTTTCTCTCTAAAAGGAGATATTTACTCCTGAGGTCCAGTTATCTGAGTCAATGTCTGGATTCACGTTACCCTGCTTACTACTTTGTGATCCCCTACATGTTGGAAGAGTACATAAGACACCTTCATGTTATTTTTAAAAATAAAATGAAAGATCCCTCCCATTTGAAAGAAATTAAACACTTAGGGTCTGCTGAATGCCTGAAATTTCCACTATTATTTACTCCTTTGGCTTAAGGCATTGAAATATTTTCTGTTCATTAATTTACATTTCTCAAAGCCACACTATATAAAATATGTCATATTAGGAAGCACAGACCCAATTTTTGCTCTTAGAAGCTTACAATTTAACAAAGACATCTGAAAGAGTTCACAGGTTGATAATACCTCTATAGTTTTTTTTTAAGCAAAGGAACAACTATTGAAAGCTAAATATTAAATTAAAGTAGATCATTATCTGTAAGTAAACTATTTTCTGCTGCTTAAACAGAATACCTGAGACTAGGAAATCTATAAAGAACAGAGATTTATTTCTTTCAGTTCTGGAGGCTGGGAAGTTCAGTAGCAGGGTGCCAGGACCTAGTAAGGACTTTCTTGCTGGGTCATCTCATGGTGGAAGGTGGAAGGGCAAGAGAGTATGAGTGAGAATGAGAACAACAACATCAGAATTTGCTTTTATAACAAGTCTACTCTTGTGATAATAACAGTAATCTATTCATGAGGGCTCTTATTAGGTCCTACCTCCAACATTGTTGCTTTAGGTAGTAGGTTTCCACTCATGAACTTTGGGGAACACATCAAACCATAGCAACAGTATGACTGGAGATGGATCTATTCTGAGATCTTAGCTTTTCATCTGTGGTTAGAACTTAAATGAATGACACACATATAGTTTAATACTAGGGGAAGGAAAGTAAAATCTGAATCCTCATTTGAAAAGCAATATAGACTTCTCCATACCATATGTAACTCAAATTAATTGTTTTAGAAATATTTTTTCAGTTATAGATGGACACAATACCTTTATTTTATTTATTTATTTTTATGTGATGCTGAGGATCAAGCCCAGTGCCTCACATGTACTAGGCAAGCACTCCACCACTGAGCCACAACCCCAGCCCATCAAATTAATTTTTAAAACACTCTTTTAAGTAGAGATGCTACCAAACCTGCTTTAATGAGTATATAAGATATACTTGTGAGTATATAAGACATACTTATGGAGAAAATATCCAGTACAGTATATGTTACAGTTCTTAGGCAACATCATTCCTTTAGATATATCAAAAGTACCACCCCTGCCCCACATAGTATTTGTGTGCTGAGGGAAATTTCATCCATAGATCAAAGATGAATTTCAGCCCAGGCAATATTACATTCTCCATTAGTAGAATTCCAATGAATGAGATGTCAGTTATATTTCATACACTGACTTATAAGAGCTAGGGAGTAGAACCAGTGCACAATGCTCAGTCATCAATAGTCTTGAGAGTGCACATGTATGACTTTATCCTGTGTGAATGCTAATAGTTACATAGATTAGGATCTAAGAGCTATTGAACATTTTAGAGAAAACTATTCTAAAGATTGAATAAAGGATATCTTACACTTCAAGCTGAATTTTAAAAAGTGTATAAAATATTCAGATGCAGGTTTGTAGGAGGGAATCTGCTGAGCCATTGAATGTATGGCAAAGAATAGATTTGCCCTAGTGTTTCAGAAATAGCCAGAATGCACTAGCAGGGCTCTAAAAAGAAAAAAACAAAACAAAACAAAAAACCAAAAACAAAAAACCTGTGCACTTGTAAACTTGGCAGATCTTAACTGTGAATGGTTGCACCAGACCAAATGAACTGTTGGGAATGTTGAGAGAGCCAGGGAAAGAACTTGCTTATTTCTGACGCCTGAGAGAGGGAAAAAATAATCCAAATGACAGACATTCAACAGGATGGTGGTTCAGTACTTGGAAAGCACTGAGACCGAAAACCACCTGTGGTTGGTAATGGAAAGTAAATGTCTTTTTTTTTTTTTTTTTTTAATTTATGTACTATTTTGGGCTTCACATCCCAAGTAAAATGCCAGGGGCACAGAGGTAGACAGTTGCCCGCAATGACATCAAGAGTGAGCCCTTGTGACTCATAAACAATTTGGGGTCTCCATGAATTAAGAAGAGTGAATATTCTGGACCAAATTCAGAGAACAGAAATTCAAAAATATAATAGCTGGCTTAAGAGGATAGATTAAGAGGACTAAATATGTTTAACTTGGAAGAAGAATGAAAAAAAGGGGATATAATAGCCATCTGCAGGTCCTTGAGGAGCTGAAACTCAAACCAAATAAGGAGAGGAACTGTTTGGGGTGGTGTGCAGAGGCACAGCTATGCCTGAGTTGATGAAATTGAGAAAAGGAAAACTCAGTCTGAATGTCAAGAAAATATTTCTTACACAAGTTCCATAAATCTGCCAAGGGAAGTGGTATAAGTCTTGTTATTTGAAATCACTTAAAATTAGATTGGATAAACCACTCATTTTTTTAGCCCTCCCCCACGCCAACTTTTCTTTATATAAAAATCTGTTTTCCTTGCTCTTGCTTATATTTGTAAGATCCCTAAATTAAAGGTTCCCTGTGAAAATCTGAAGGTATTTTATATGTATTTTTAAAAATGTTGAGTTGGTTTCCCTTGAAAATAGGTCCCTAGGATGTTGATTATATTTTTCTTTCTTTCCAAAGTTTATTCCTTAATTGTTTTTTTTTTTTTTTTCAAGCTTATTTGGATACAGTCTTTAGTTGTTTGGTTTTACTTTCAGAGTGGAATTGCAGGAGTAGGGTCCCTCCCTCCTGCTACCTCCCCTCGCACCGTGAGGCTAGGGATAGAACCCAGAATCCCTTGCACACTAGGCAAAAACTCTACCTGAGCTATATCCCTAGCCCCAAGAGTAGTTTGGACTGGATACTTCAAAGTACTTAAAAGTAAAAGGATTCTAATAGAATTAAATTAGGAATCAATAACAGAAATGAACTTGGAAAATTCACCAATATGTGGAGATTAAACAGCATACTCTGAAATATGGAAAATGGGCCAAATAGGGAAATTGGCCAAAAATAAATCTCCAGGAGAATTAGACAATATTTTGAGATGAGTGAAAATGTAAACTTCAACATACTAACACTCAAGATGTAGCTAACAGAGTTCAGGGAAAATTTGTAGCTATAATTGCTTATATTTATATTAATATTGCTTATATTAATAATGAATAAAATCTCAAGTCAATAACTTAACATCTCCATTGAGGAACAACAACAACAACAAAACTAAACTAAACCTAAACCACGTAGCAGAAGGAAAAATAAAAAAGAAGAAAGAAAAAAACAACAAAGATTTAAGTGGAAATAACTAAAACAAAGAATAGAAAGATAATAGAAAAATCAATGAAACCAAAAGTTGGATCATCAAAAAGATACAAAAGTAGTTAGGCCAAGAAAAAAAAATTCCAGGATACTCAAATTACTAAAATCAAGAATAACCCATGTCAAAAATAGACAAAGGATCTGAGTAGATGTTTCTCCAAAGATGACATGCAAATGGCCAATGAATACACCAAAAGATGCTCAGCATCATCAGTCATCAGGGAAATGTAAACCAAAATGACAACAGACAGTGCTTCAGTGTAATTGAATGGCTATTATTAAAACCAGAAAATACCTGTGGATGAGATGTGGAGAAAGTGGAGCCCTCACACACACTATCACATATAGGGAGTGGGAATGCAAAATGGTTCAGCTGCTGAGGAAACAGTTTAGCAATTCTTTAAATGCTAAATATAGATTTAGCATATGACAGCCATTTCAGCCTAGGTACGTCTCCTGGAAAATTGAGAACATTTGTCACAAAAACTTGGACATGAATATTCATAGCAGCATGGGTTATGATAGCCTAAAATGAAAACAACTGATGAATAGATAAGCAAAATGTGGCATATTCATATGGTGGAATATTATTGGCAATAAAAAGAAGTGAAGGAGTAATATATGCTACAATATGGTGCAACTTGAAAGTGTTATGCTAAGTGAAAGAAGCCATTTATAAACACCTCTGTTTCCATTCATATAAAATGTCCAATGTAGACAAAAATAGAAGAGTGGTTGCAGTAGGTAAGAGTTGGGGGCATGAGAATGTGCTGAAATTAGATTCTGGTTGGACAACCATGTGAATATGCTACCATTGAGTTATACACTTTAAATGGATAAATAATAGAGTATGTGAATCATATCTCAATAAACTATTTAAGAAAAAGGGGAAAAAGGACTTTATGATGCTGGACTTCTCTAAAGCTAATGATGAAAATGCTAACCTTAAAAGGAAGATTTCCCACTCACCTGCCCTCCCTCTCTCTCTCTGTCTCTCTCTTTGTCACTATTTTATGAGACATAATGTACAAACACACAAAAAGAATATTTCAGGATTCATAAATGACTCTGAGTTTTAGATGACCAACTTCATGAAACTGAGAAAAGGAAAATTAGAAATAAGGAAAGATGTTTTTTATACAATTTCCATAAATCTTTTGAGAGAAGTAGTAGAAGTCTTAGATACCTAAATGTCTTTAAATGTAGATTGAATAAAGCACTCATTTATTCCAGTGGGTGGGATGGAGTGGATCTATCACTTAAAATTAGGTGGGACACTCAGGTTGGTGTATTGATCTAGTGCTTGGGGAAAAGACGTTGCTATTCTTATGAAGAGTAGATTGAGTTCCCTTCTGCTAGGCAGAGAGTTAGGAGGGAATTTGGTACTGTGCCATCCCAATCCCAAAAATCATAATGAAACATTTCAACTGTTTGTTGAAATGAAAATGTTTCAACTGTTTCAAATGTTTCAATCATAATGAAACATTCTGGTGTTTCAGAGATGGGGGGAAATCTTTTTCCAATAGAACACAAAACCTGACTGTTCACAAAAACAAACAAAAATCCTAACCCTGTAAGTTGTGAAATGCCAGATTCACAAGGAGGGGAGGGGAAAGGCAGAATAGAAGCTGAATACAAGGTGCCACCTATCACTATGGTGGGTTGCACTTCACTGGGGAAATTTTTGTATGACAGGTGAGGTTAGGAATTCACAAAGAAGTTTTGTTATCATAAAATCTTTACTAACTCCTTTTGCCAATTGATGTCTGAGATTCTTTTGATAAGAAATAGTCTTTCTCTCTGTAACTAAAGCTAATAGACTTCAGTGTGTGACATAATAGGAGTTAATCCTCAAGAGTAAATGTTTTCATCAAGGTGTACTGGATGGTGCTGTACCTGAAGGGTTTATAAAGCATGAAGACCCTGAATTCTGAGGTGGCAGAGGTGGGAAAAGAAGATGGTGGCAGGCTTAGAGGATTATCATGAGAAAGGTAGGTATAAGGAAGAAAAGAGGAAGATTCTTAAGCAGAATAGTAACTTGATGAGATCAATGGCTGAGGTCACTTTGACAGCCACAGCCAACACACAAGACTGGGTGAGGTGACAAGGTGACCAGCCACTTTGGAAGATGTTGCCATAATCCAGATATGAGGAGGTTAGAACGACTGGAATAGGGTTGTATCTGTAGAAGTGGAAAAGGAGGGGCAAGTTTAGGAGAAAAGGTGGAAAAATAATTTTCACCTAGTGTGTGGGTCTAGAATCTTTTAAGAACTCTCTAAATGTAGCATGAATCCATAGTAATTGAGAAAAAGGGATTACTCTATTCATTTAATTCTTTCTTCCTTATCTTAAAAATCTTTCAATAGTTCCTCAATGCCATCAAGATAAGCTCCAAATACCATGACAATGTTATGAGGTGTTTCCTAATTTGTTCTTGCATACCTTTCCAGTCTCTCTCTCTCTCTCTCTCTCTCTCTCTCTCTCTCTCTCTTTCCTTACTGCTCATCTCACACTCAAGCCCCAGCTACCCAGAATGCTAGAATGGTTTTCTCTACCTCTGGGTTTTTGTAGGGACTGTTTCTCCCTGGGGTTTTTTCTTTTTTCTTTTTTTTTTCTTTTTGTATCCTTGATATTTCAATTTAGACATCATCCTGTAGAAAATCTCTCCTGACACCCTTCCTTTCCCTCCATCTGGGCTAATGGGCTCTCACATGTGTCTTTAATACTCCCCTCCCCTCCCCCCCAGCTACTAGCATCCCACTCTAGCACAGATACTGCGCTGAATGGCTCTCCAAATTTTGGTGAGCAGGAAAGTCACCTTCAGTGTTTGTTAAATGCAGACAGACATTCAGGTTCCACACCACAGAATTTGGTATAAGAGAGTTAGCTGAACCCTTTTAGGAACATGGCTGTATTGTAATTGGTTGATTATTTATTGGTCTTGCCAACTGGATCATGGCTCTGGGAGGGCAAATGCCATTTTAATCCTAACATTCAAAATAGGATCTGATATGGTATAGGCAATCATAAGGTAATTGTCAAATAATGGAATAAATGATGTGAGAACAGGGAAGAACTTAAAAAGTGACTGAAATCTGCATGCTTGGAAACAAGGAGGTAATGGAAAAAAATGGGGAAGGTGTCTGTTTGTGGGAGAAAATGATGAACACCTATACTCAAATTTCAGATGACAGGTGGGGACTCTAAGGCAGTGTCCAGGCCTCCATGCCTCCTGTCTGGCACTGGCTGTGATGTGGAAAATGGCCTGGCCTTACTTACATTACCTATGTACTTCCAAGGACTCAGAGTGTGTTTTCTCCAAAAGCAGCATATAATTTTAAGAATTGCAATCATTTTTTCCATGTTCTTTTGAAGGCTGTAAAATAATTTTAGATGCAATAAGTAATTCTAGGACTTGCTTACCCTTGACCTTTGAAGTTTGATTCAAAATATCACACATCTCCCAGTCCAGATGTCAGCAAGTTATAGCTGTAGGGAAGAGCTTGGACTCATTTATACAAGGAACTGGAAATCTTTGCTAATGGCATCTTACCTTTATAATTATTTAAGTATTCAACTGAAATATAATTTCGTTACTGTATAGGCAAAAGATGAGGATTGGGAAAAATAATGAAGTTTCCCAATGCATTTGGAATTGAGCATTGCCATGTAATTGGTGTAAGAACTCTTTAAAACCCATGGTGACTCTTCTAACCCAAGGATAAAAAGAATAATTTCCAGTCAAGTGAGTCTGCAGGCTTTTCTTAGAACTTGAGCTCCTTTTATCCATTTCCTACATACAGTCCTCATCCTTGGTTTCTAAATGATAGGATTCACACAGAACTAATTACCAAATCCACCCCGCCAACCACTCTTGAAAACTTCTTAGTCTTTTCACTAGTAAGATCAACCTTGAGAAAAATACTGTCTTTATAAAGTAAGCAATCAACAGTCCAGCTAGTTTGATTTGGTCTTTGTCTCAGAGTCTGTGATGAGTCATCATGATTGGTGTATATTTCTTAAGATTCCCTTCTGGGTGGTAAGCATCTTGAGCACATGGGACAGATATCCTTCTCTTCCAATAATATAACGTTTTACATTGGCAAGTGCTTATAAGTGGCTGTGGAATGGATAAATTGATCTATAGCACCTTTCTGGTCCTGGTTAGCTCTTTAGCTGCTTAGTATGCAGTACTGGGCATAGACAGCTCAGTGAACATCTCCTAACACCTCCCCGGTGTTTATTTTCCTGAGAAAGCATGGTTAATCACACCCTGGAGAATCTTGGGCACCTTCTCTGGCAGATAAGTTGCTGTAGGCCAGGACCATGCCCGGCCTACAAGCATGACTGGATTCTCTAGGTGGAGAATCTCAAGTTCAAAGAAATAGTGAGACTACACCTATGTTCCAGTAGAAATTGTTGGTGGAGTGGTGACCAGACACCTTCCTGACCAAACAGATGACTTCTTGGGAACAATGACAAATAGCTGACTTTTTGATGTAAGCCACTTCTTAAATGGAACTTGGCCTTCATCATCTCTTTCAGTTTTCAGAGCAGGAAGATATTTTTTCCATATTCTTTCCTTCCCCTGGCTTCAAAATGGAAAGTCAGTGCTTATTAAGCCTCTGTTCTTTTTAATAGTAGTTTTCCATTAAGGATTCTTCATCTTCCAGAGTCCAAAGACCCACATAATCCCCTGTGTAGACCCCTGTTATCTCCCCCTACCTCCTCCCCGACATACTCAGCTCAATGTGAGACTATCAGTTCTCAGTCAGGAGGGAAATTCTCTTTCATGTGGACGTTAGAAAATGTCTTTCTTTCTTGAACAGCTTAAAACTTCTTGCTGTGTGTGATCCTTTATAAGTCCTTTAAAATCACCTCATAGTTGTAGAAAACTTTTCTGTAGAAAACTTTTCTTAGTTCTAAAGGCCATTTATTGTGTGTGTGTGTGTGTGTGTGTGTGTGTATGTGTGTCCTTAGTGATGAGGTTCTCTTGACTGAGAATCATTATGAGAAAGGCCTCCCCCAACCCTGACTATGTGTCCATGCTTAAAATAAACTTCCAAAATCATCCTATCCTGACTCTTCTATATGGCAACACGCTAATAAGACATATTGGCACATTGGCATATTTGCTGTCCTCAGCTGAAAATATGTCCATGTAGTATTTTCTTGCCCTCTCGTGTTCCATAGAGAGTGCCAAAGCAGCAGCCAGCACCTGCAGTCGTTGGCAAGGTGTGCTTGGCAGCTGTCCCAGCCAGATGCCAAGGTCTAGTCTGCTCCAATAATAGAGTCGGGGTGGCAAGCTGACTTCCTGCTGACATAGAAATCTGCCACTGTCCTGTGTAGAGTGCTCCTGGAAGCCTGGAGCAAAGCTGGCTCTAGGGAATGGAATGGACTCCCCCTGACCCTTCCCTGGAATGTAGGAACCAAGTGGTGAAAATCTTTCAGGGTTAGAAAGACATTCTGAAGGCTTTCTGCTTCTCCTAAAGACTGCTGAATCTACCCAAATCACCTTGATTCTTCTCCTCATGCCTTGACATCCTCTGATGAAGAAATGTCCTCCAAATCAGAGCCTATGCCCCCATATCTCTGCCTTGTGATGGGGACAGATGGAGCTCAAGTCCACCAGCCAGCTGGCATTGTAAGGGCAGATAGGTTTACTTCATTTTTGGTACAGAATGTGCTGAAGGGTCTAAATTGGCCTCTGTATAGGCCAAATCAACATGCTGATTTGAATTTTTCTCTTCAACTACATTGTCATGCTCAGTATCCACCAAAGAAAAGTGTTCTTATGGAGTTCCTTTGGAAGTGGGCACTCATCCAGGCAAGGTCAGCATAGGTAGAAGGTAAATGTGGCTGTCTCATAAATTCTATTACTGTTTTACTGTATGTTAGAATACTAGGAAGAGTATGGGAGGTCAAACCATTTAGCAGAGAAGGATAAGGCTTTGGAATCAAGTGTCGTGAATTTGAATCCTGTTTCTACACTCACTAAGTGTCTTTGGATGAGTGACTGACTCTTCTTGAGTCCTGGTTTCCTCCCCTATAAAATAATAATTTTACAAATAACCATAACTTTTGACATTACTACATTTGAAGTGTAAAGGTGAAAATACATGAAGTACACTTAGCTTAGCACCTGACATAAAATTAATACTATTAAATGCTTTAAGAATAGTCTTTTCTGTTTTCTTTGCAAGATATCAGCACTGACATGTGTCTAAATTCTTCAGTGTAACTGCACAGCCTGGATGGTAAAGAGGCCTTAAGTGAGTTGGTTTGAGGTTGAAATCCCTTGCTTGAGTGGATGCACAAGCCCATCTTACTATTGTGTAACTTTAATTTTTCAGCTTCAACCTCAATGACAGGTTCATGTAACATGTCGTGAGTGCCCCCTGCAATTGTGGTTAGATGAAAAGAATATATGGGATAATGATAGAACTCCTCCTCCTCTGCCTTGCCCGTTGCTGTGGTATAGAAGGAAGAAGCCTCTCCAGAAAGTACTTTCTGAATAGCAAGAGCACGTGTGTTGGTTTGTTTGAGAACACATAGTTCTTGGATTCTTTTCCTGGTGGGGCTAGATTAGTTTATTGGCCTGAGTTTCACTCTATAGGAAATGGTTAGAATTTGGTATTATACAAGCAAGTACCGTTTGTGGCCCCTGGAACTTTTACAGAAACATTACTGTTTGTGAAGTCCTTGAAAGTTCACATTTCCTATGCATCTGGAAATTCCAGTTACCAAAACTGAATCATTGCTTTGACCATAATTTCCATTCCTTTAGTAGTAACTGGTCTGGGACCACACTTGATTAAGTACATACCTTCTTAACAAACTCCTCCTTTACCAGGCTTCATTTGCTTAACAAACTGAGGAGCTTCCTGGAGTTTTCACTGAAATCCGAGAAGACAATTTTAGATATCTGTTCATTTTCCGTCATGGTCTGGTGGTGGGCTGACCACCAACTCCCTCCCTTCCACCAGTAGTGTCAGTGATTACTTAAAGGACAACAGACAGCTACATCAGAGTTTCTTAAATTTAAAATGTGCACAAATCTCTTAAGGATTTTATTAAAATGCCTATTCTGATTCGGGGTCCTGAGGTTGGCCTGAGATTTTGCATTTTTAACAACCTTTCAGGTGATTCCTGGTGCTTCAGATATACTGATCAAGAGATCAAGAACAACTTTATCCTAAGTTTTATACATGAAGTGCTCTAGAGATTCAATTCTCCATTTACTGAGCCTTTCATCAAATCTAGCTATTTTTTTTTCCTCCCTGAATTCTTAGGTGGAACTTTCTGATCATTTTATCTTTTAGCAGCTCCAAACTCTATAGATTTATGCAGCCTTAACTTAGTTCCTTTTCTCTTGGTTGGTTGATTTTATATTGGCATTTCTCATCCACTCAGATTTTCAATCCTTGTACATGTGGCTATTGCAGTGACATGCAATATATACTAAATAGAAACAAGCAATCAATAGCAGTGCTTCTCTTAGGCCTGTTTTGCTTTTCTTGGCCTTTGGCTCTTAAACTCTTTTTTGTTTATTCCACTGTAAGATCCATGGCTTTGTCAAACTCAATGATAGGTACCAACTACCGAGTCCCTTTTAGGGGTATCTACTCTTAGCATTTCCTAGATAACTTCCATGCTCATGAGAATGGCTCAGCTTTAATCTTTTGTAATCAGTTCCCTTGTTTAATAGGCACAGGGAAGCAAGCTAAAATTTCTTTAGCTACCTGTGTGATCAAACTATGAGTTAACAAAACCCAGCCAATATGTTTACAAACATCTCCCCCATGTTCTCCTTTTGAAAACTATCAACATACCCAAAACCATGCATGAATGGAAATTTGGGATGTACCCATTTCTTTGGAATTGAAAGAAGTGGAACTTAGCAAACATCAAGTCTGGTTTGTTTGTTTGTTTTGTTAGAAGAACAAATTACAAAATTGGCCATGCCTTTCTGACTCTTTCCCCTTCCTTTCCTGGTTCTTTATTGATAATTCTCATAAGTGCTCTACTAGATTACTTATAGTGAATACTCTAACAACTAAAAGCAGTTCATTAACTTATGACACCAACACCAATGCATTCTAGGGAGTGTAGGATTAAGGATTTTTTTTTTTTTTTTTTTTTTTTTTTTTTATGTGTGTGCTGGGGATTGAACCCAGGGCCTTGTGCATGTGAGGCAAGCACTGTACCAATTGAGCTATATCCCCAGCCCAAGGATTTTTTTTTCAATAAAAAATTATTTAATATAAAATGTACAAACTTCCCAGTATGAGGACTTTCACAGAACAAGAAGACAGGAACAACTATAACGATTTTCTTAAAAAACAACATTCTTCTTGCATTGTCCCTAATAGTCAACACTCAAAAACAAATATATACAGAACTAGGAACAAAGAAAAGGACCAGAGAGGATGTTATGATGCAAAGTCTTAGGACCTACTGTAAACTTCTGTCCTCACCAAGACCCTACCCTAACAGTGCTGAGGGTTTTCAGGTCCACTGGAGATGAGTGGCCTCCCATCATCACCCTTGTTTTGCCAAAGGTGGCCCCAGGTCACTCACTGTCAAACTTGACAGAATTGAACTGGGTAGAGATAGAGCCTCCCCAGTAGCTCCCCATTTCTTCTTGGTTTTCTCATGCTGGAAGGATTTGCCTTTGGTAAACTTCAGGTTTAAGGTTTTTATCAAGCTCAACAGTGCATCAGAATGGTTGGTAGACCTCGTTAAAAATATAGCTTTCTGGACTCAAACTCCCATGATTTGGACTTGGCAGGTCTGGGGATGAGGATGGTCAATTTTATCTGTTGACTCCTTTTCATCTCTGATTTTTAAAGGTTGCAGTGGCCTCAGACTCAGTGCCTTCTGTTCTCTAACTCTGCTCACTCCTGAGGTTCTTCTATTTAAACTCAGAGATGTAAGTGCCCTGCATACACTTGTGACATTTCTGTCTCCAGACCATTCCTCTCCCTTGAACTCTACATATATTAGACAGCTTTTTGTTGCTATGACCAACATACTCAACAAAAACAACTTAGAAGAGGAAACATTTATTTTCGATAGCTCATGGTTTCAGTGGTTTAGTTCATGGTCAGCCAAATTCATTGCCTTGGGCTCGAGGTGAGGCAGAGAACATCCAGGCCAAAGGGCATGGCCGAGGAAAGTTGCTCATCTCCTGGCAGCCAGGAAGCAAAGGGAAGGAAAAAAAGCTGGGAGCCATAGGATATATGCCCTATTCCAGGGCACGTCCCCAGGGACCCATCTCCTCCAGCCTTGCCACACCTGCCTACAGTTACCACTCAGTCTGTTCAAACTAGGATGGACTGATGAGGTAACGGCTCTCGCAAATTGAATCACTTCACCTCTGAATATTCTTGTGTGAATGCAGGAGCTTTTGGGGGATACCTCATATGCAAACCATAACACCAGATTTTTAAAATTTTTTTCCCATGCTGGAGATTGAACCCAGGGTCTTGTGTATATTGGCCAACTCTGTCCCCCAACCCCTGAACTCCAGGCTAATGCATCAACCACTGACCCACCATTTCAAAATTATTGTCTTGGTTCTCTTTCAAACCTGTTTTTTTTTTTTTTTTCTATAATCTTTTTCAATTCCAACTATAGATCACCATGCTCCCTGTTGCTCAGGTCAAAAGCACCTTTCTTCCACTCCACATAAAAATCTGTCTTCAAATCCACAAGTTTCAAAATATATCCCATTATTATTTTTCACTATGACCACAGCTTCTAACCGAGTCTAAGTAATCATCACTTCTCTCCTGGATTGTAGCAATAGCCTTCTAATTGATCTGTCTGTTACCCCATCTGCCACGAGCCCTCTGACTACATCTGCTACACCTTCTTCCTTGCTCTCTCCACTTCTGCCATATTGGTTTCTTACTCTTCCTGGAACATCCCAAGCTTGTCCCACTAGGGATTTTATATGAGCTATTTCCTCTGACTGGATGGCTCTCTCCTGAGATTTCTGCATGTCACACTTTCTCACTTCTTTTAGATCTTTGCTTATATGTGATCCTAGCAGAGAGAGCATCCTTAACCAACTTGCATGGAATCGTGGCAACTCTATAGCCTGATCCATTTCTTTCTATAGTATTTATCCCACCTGAGGGGTTTTACACTTTTCTTTTTTGATTAGATTCCACATCAGAAAGAAAGCTTCAGGAGCAAAAGACCTTGCTAAGTCAGCACTAAGTGACTACTCAATATTTGTTGAATGAAAGAGAACTCTATTTTCCAGCAATAATTTATTTTTAAATCTCAATGCCATATTTGCAATGCGAAGTTTAAGACAAGTGCTCTATCTTGTTTGTTTCTGTGTCTTATGCAGTTTCACTTGGTATCCAGTAAATGTCTATTGAAGAAATGAATAATTATAGTGTGGAGGAAATCCCATAGAATTTAGAAACAGTGAGCTGAGTTCAAATTCCAGCTTGGCTTGTGACTTGGGCCAAGTTTTTAAGTCTTCCTGAGCTGTCACTATGGCCACAGCTTCTAACTTAGGTGATAAGATTCAAAGGTGATAACAATTCTGCTTTCCCATGAGTATTACAAGGATTAAATGAGATAGCACATATATAATATATATCCCTTACCATAGGGACGACAGGAACTTGATCACATTAGAAAAGTAGAGACTCCTCATACTGACCAGAATTACTTGTTTTCTTTCCTCTTCATTATACTTACTCCCCACTTAACAGAGTTCTTAAAATCAATGAAAGCCACTAACCAAAGCTTCCTCAAATTCCTGGGCCCTAGTTTAAGGAAGATCCCAGATTTACCACAGTAACTCAAGGAAACAGGAAGAGTAGCCATGAATCCATACTTTGGAGAATTGTAAAATGTGTCTACAATATATTCCTAACCCAACTCTTTATCACTTACAGTTTTCTCTCTCCTCTGCATTGTTGTATTGGTTTCCTTGCTTTTACCCCTATGCCCCCTACATTCTATTCTCCATCCAGTGAGTATAGCAATCCTTTTAAAAAACAAGTTACATCATGTCCTTCTTCTGTTCCACTGATTCCCCATTTTACTCAGAGAAAATACCAGAGTTTCTAAAAACATCCACAGTCTCTATGAAATCTTTCCTCTTCCATATCTCTGAGCTCATTTCCAATTCCTACTATTTTTTTCCTCCTTCACTCCATGTGATGGGCTCCTTACTGTTCTTGGAGCAAGTTAATATGCATGTTGCACTTGTTATTCCTTCTGACTTGAATGCTCTTTCCTTTTGTATAGCTCACTTTTTCACTTACATTAGATTTTTGCTCAAGACAGAAAGTCTTGGCTTCCTTTTTAAAAATATCAATGATCTTACTCTAAGAAAACACACAAAACACCTGGCTATCATTATTTTCATGACCTTGTACCATCAATGGAACAACAATATCTTTCAATCATTTGTTTGTCTAATACCCCAGACTAGAAGATAAGCTCTATGAGAATAGAAATTTTTGCTGGCTTTCTCTGTCATGTCTTTAGTGCCTAGCATATACCAGATGACCAGAGCTTATTAAGTAAAAGAATGGATGAATGAATGAATGAATGAATGAGGGATGAGGGATGGATCAGAGAGGCCCATGGGTCCTTGCAGGAGTGTGAACTGCAAGGAAGAAGGGGTAAATGTAGAATTTAAATTCTGCTTCTGTGTACTCAGGCTTGGCTTGGTTCCTGTCATCTGGCTCGCTGACAGCTGACAATACAACAAAGCAATGTGCTGGAGTGAGTCATCTTTCAAGGTGCTGGACAACCACCACATGTCAGGGTGACCTTGAAGGCGGGGACCCCTGCTACCTTGCTGCATAGTCCTCCAAAGAGGTTAGCAAACAGGCTGGTGTGCTCCAGCTCACAAGGAAGCCATGGGAAGGGCCTCACTGGAAATGCAGAGTTGACCTCTCTAATTTCCTCTCTTTCTGGGTCATACTTTTGCTGACTGGAAGGACAGAATTGACTGTGGAGGCTTAAAACATTCCTTTAGGAGTTCATTGGATGTCAGAGAGTGAAGAAAAGGATTAATGAAGCAAAGTAGAACTTGGAAGGTGATTTGACTGCAGTTAGTCATCACCCTAACCTCGATGCTTTCATTATGCTCAGGAACCACGCTTCTCTGGGTCACTTTGTCTTCCAGTGGCTTGCTCCGGATGCTCTTATTACAACCCCAAAGGACATGGGCAGGTGTTCAGAACAGCGTCATTGGTCATTGACTATTTTCTTTATTTAGAGAATGGGCTAGAATAATTTTTATTTTTTTATTTTTATTTTTTTTTTTTGCGGTGCTGGGGTTTGAACCCAGAGCCTTGTTCTTGTGAGGCAAGCACTCTACCACCTGAGCTATATCCCCAGCCCTAGAATAATTTTCTCCCATTAGAGTGATTCAGGGAGTGAAGATGAGTCCAATTGCAAGCCAGCACAAAAAGAGAGAGGTGGGTAGAGTTGGGGAAGAGTCGCTGCCTAATTCAATCAGACTTTCTCTTACCTTGAAAGAAGACTTGTGGGTTTTTGGCAAGAGTTGCAAACAAATTTCATCCAAGATTTCAGGCCCCACAGGACAGCCTCTTCTTCTATGTGGCCAGTCCCTGCTGGAAACTCTTTTCCTGGCCCAGTACCCACTAAATGGGAACTGCAAACACTAGCTTCTCCTGTGGGTCTTCCACCCCAAGGAATGGTAGTGCTCCCTGCTGCTGCTCTTCTTGGGGCAGTCTCTCCATCCTGGGGTGGGATTGTCAGCTTTTCCACTGTCTGTGTTTCCGGTTCTCTGAACCAAATTTCCTTTGTTTGAAAGACACAGAATGGCTTCTTTTTTCCCCTTGACAAAACTCTTATTGATCTAATCAACTGAAGCAATTTTTTAGTTTTCTAAAGATAGGACCTCTTGTCACTTTGTTTTGAAAATGTTTTTCAGTGCATAAAGTTGAGAATATTGACTTTGGTCTGTCTGGGTGTATTTGCCGACCTAGTCATATCTTCATTTGTGTACCACTTGATGGATTTCACAAACATGAACATTGAGACATTATTTTTTCAATGGTATATTTTAAGCTCTTAGCAAATACGTTTTTACTCCACCTCCTTTTGTGTCATCAAATGTCTAAGACCACCTAGAGGTAGTTTTTGGAATTTCATGTGATGTCTCTGCGCCTCAATTTTTATGTCTATGAAGGAAGAAATTCACATTGGGTAGGTCATTTAAAAACTTATCCTCAGTTTTGCAATAAAAACCTGACCTGAACCTCAGCATATGAAGGAGGGACACTCTAAACATACCTCTTTGACCTTCAGATGACCTTCCCTTGCTTTTGACGGTAGCCTGAGTCACCACTTCCATACTCTGGTGCACAAATGGGTCAGAGTTCTCAGATTCAGCTCTGACAGCTTTTGATTCTTATGCAGGAATCAAGTGATTGTGACTGTGTTTTGGCAGATTTTTATTTCTCAGTCTTAAAAGTAACAAAAAAGTTTTATCCTGATATTTGGTCTTCTTAATTAGCTATACTGTTGTCTTTGTCTATTTGCACTGCCATAACAAAATACGTTAAACTGGAAATTTTACAGGTACTAGAAATTCATATCTCCCCATTCTGAAGCCTGGGTAGTCCAGGATCAAGGTGTCAGCAGACTTGGTGTCTGGTGAGGGCTGCTCTCTGCTTCAAGGATGGTTCATTACATAGTGGAAGATTGCAGGGCAAAAGGGACAGATAGTCTCCCTTAGGACTATCTGTCCTAAACGGGCAAGAATATCATTCATGAGATTAGGACTGCTCACCCCCTAAAGGCCCTACCTCTTATTATTGTTGCACTGGGGATTTAACATGCATTTGGGAGGGGCACAAATTTCTGAACCATAGCAACTGTGAAGGATAAATCTTGGAATAGCTAAGGTTTTGTTAGAAAGAGTGCCAACAGAAAAGTATCTTATTAAAAATAACAAAATTGTGTTTATACTCCTCAGAAGCTATTCCAACTTCCTAGGTACAATACCTGTGGACGTTGTCAGAGCCTGCCTGACTGCCTGGCCACAGCTCCACTTCTCAGGCTCAAAGAGCTTCTTGGCCTCACTCTACTCTGCTCTGCTGGAGACCCTGGAGCAGTTCTGCCCCCCATGGGACTTGCAGGGGCTCTTGCTCAAGACTGCCATGACTCAGATGCAAGTCATTGTTGCTGGTGCTCTGACTGACTTTGGTACAAGTTCAGTAGTGTCCATGATGCCAATCTTCCCTTAGCCTAAATATTGAGATAAAATCCACCTTGTTTTTTTGTACCAGGTCCTCAATCCTGATGACCTACTGAGAGTCCCATCTCCACTGGGCCTGCCTTGCCAATTCTTCCTTGCTGATGTTCCATTGGCAGTTTCCATCCCAGGATAGGGAACTATTTTCTGCTCAAAAGCCTCTTTGCTCCTGATTTCCCCCATCAGAATCTTAATATATGGGCCATTTCAGAACCTGAAAGGACATGCCATTAGATCTTGCTGATGGCCGACCCCTTCTGGACTTCTGTATTAAATCAATCAGTGGTCTGTTATCCTTTGGGGAATGATGGCTAGCCTGGTAGTCTAGGCATCCTTTCTCTCTCTCCAAAGGCAATTTTCCTCTGTACCATTAGTGACTGGATTAAATCCGGCCTGTGGTCCCTATGGTTCTGCCTTGGCTAACCCTCCCTTGCCTAATCTGGATCTTTAGCTGTTATCTGTTACATAAGGACTTTTGGCTCTATCACAAAGTACAAATTCCTTTCCAGTTCTAAGTGGTCTAAGTGGTTCCAGGTCTCCCACCTGCCATTCTTCCATCAAAGCCATAATTGTTCCATGTGAGGTGCTAGGGATATAAAGATTAATAAGTAAATGTCCCTTTGGAACTCACAATCTAATGGACAAGAGCTTGCAGACAGACAGTTGTGATACATTATGAGAATGATGTAAGTTGCTCTCAGAGCAAAGGAGAAAGAAGTGCAAACTCTGAGGGTGGTGATAGTGGTGAGGAAAGTCATAGTGCTGGGAGTCTGGAGCTGAGCCTTGAAGGAGAAGTGGAAGCTCATAACTGGGGATCTGGGATGGAAATGCAAGCAGAAGATTCAAGATACCTTTGAAAAGGCCAAGCAAGTGGGTGTGGCTACAGCACCAAAGAGAAACTGAAAAGGTAGAAGATGAAAGGCTTACCCATTGGGTCAAGGAATTTGGGTTAAATTGTTCAGTAACTGGCACTGTGGGAGAGTTTAATGTAACGGGTTATTACAATCAGATTTGCTTTTTAGGAAACTCTTTAGAGGTAGGATTAGAAGGAGGTGAGACTAGAGGTAGGAAGATCAGTAGAGAAACTCTAATGCAGTAGTTGAGGCCAGAAATGATAACTGCTTAAACTAAGGTAAAACAGTGGAGATGGGCTGGATGGGAGTAGATATGAAAAGTGTTATGAGAAGAATGGACAAGATTGGTGATCAGTTGGAAGGAGAAGCAGTGACAGAGGGAGCTATCAAGGATAACTTCTAGAAACATGAGAGCTACAGAGGATAATTCCCAGGGCTCTGCTTTGGAAGTTGAAGAAGAATGGGGATACTATTCCCTAAAGTGGGAAATGCTGGAGGATGTGATGTTGGAGAAAAGAGTGAGATTTGATTTGGACCTGTTATGTGAGAAGTACATGGGGGATGCCAAGTGGAGATGTTCCATCGGCAGTCCACAGCCTGAAAATCATATCCAGCTCGAGAAAGACTTTTTGGCTTGAGATTGATTTGGAAACCATAAATATATACTGAATGGCCATAAATTCTGAAAACATAGATACTATTTTGTCATGTGTTATAACACGGTATCAGTAAATCATTTCTTATGCATTCACCCATGTTTCCAGACTTTATGACCATCCTTTAGAAATTGGCTGGAATCAGAGTACAGGTCGGCCAGATAGAATGTATAATGTAAGAAGAAAAAGGTATTGGATATGGAGTCTTCGGAGCTACAATATTTATAGGGCAAAGGAGATGGAGAAGAAGCACTGGGAATGGGGTGAGATTTAAAGCACAGAGAAGGCTCAAGGGGAGAGCGATAGGTTCAGTAAGACAGAGGGGAAAGTGGTAAGGATGAATAAGGATGTGCAGACATCACCCCAACTTGCTATGGAAACTTCTTTAAATTTTCCCCCAGTGGCCAAAAGTACGCTTCCTCTAGAACAGTGGTTCTTAACTTTAAAGGATGATAATCTCTTTGAGAATCTGGTGGAAACCATGGACCTTGTTCCCCACAGGAATCTAGGAATAGAATGCAGTATATGGGGGCCTAAGACAGAAGGATCCCAGGTACAGTCTCTTGGTATTGTGCAACAAATTTATTTCTGTAACTACTTCTAAACAATTACAGGGAGGTCTTAGTTTCCCTGTACTTTAAAATCTAAAACAAGGCTTTATTTTCTTTTGAGATAGCTGAAGAATCAATGCTGTACAGTAGAGTCATGTCTTTGAGTTCATCAAAGCCCAGATTAATTTTTTTCCCATTAGAGGGATTTCTTTTTCTTTCCTTTTCCTCCTTTCTCAAAAGCTTTTCAGTTTTTTTCTCAGTTAAACTTGACTCTAACTTAATTTGCATAGTGGTTGTTGACACTTGTTACCATAAATTGCTCCAGCTTATAAGATTCAACCACAGTTTTCAAAAAAATTTAAGGATCATATTCCTTTCAGAGAACATTTTGAAATACATTTTTCTCTAACGAATATAACCCATTCTCTTTCTATTCCTCCCCGCCCCCATTCAATACTAATGTCGGTGTCTTTTAAATATTACTTAATTTGGGCCTCGTTCACACTGGACTTCCCTTTTTCATCCCTTTCCTCGAATTGCCTCTGGGTTTCCCTGGTAGGTTTATTTTCATAACTGAGGGCATCTTCTAAGGATCCGGCCTTGGCTCCCTGCTCTTGTTTATTTTTTGCTAACTCCTTTTCATTCAGTTGATTCTAACAGATATTTATTGAGTGTGGACTATATATGGTGCACTTATTCATTCTCATAACTTTAGGAATCCTCTCTCTTGTGAGGATTTATGCCATTAAATTATGCCTCCAGCTCTGACATGGTACAATTACCCAATTCCCACGGCTGTCAACCACGTCACTTTGAGGAATATAGCTCTTCTTCCCCTTCTAACTGGCTCACTCAGAATTTGATTCCTCCCCGCTAATCAGGGGGCTCAACAATTTTCAGTTTCTTGGCTTAGATGTCTGGGTTTTCTTCAGTCTTCAATAATCTAAAGTAAAAAGCAAAACAGAACACAAATCCTCAACTAACCTCTGCTGAAAACTCCGTAACCTTGCTAGGTTTGCAAAATAAAGATATTGCTTCCAAACATTGATTGATCATCATTCTCTCTTGTGCCTGCAATTTGCCTTTTAATCCTGCTTCTGTTCTGTCTTCTAGTATTTTCTTTAGTTTCTTTTCTTATTTTTTTCTTCATTTTGTTTCTTGTAGTAGGTTATTCTATGTCATTAATCTAGCTGCTGGATCTCAAATTGTTCTGCCTATATGCTTTTGTTGAAAAATATTATATTGTAAACTGTCCCCAGTAAATGTCAGTCTTCCTGGTTTTGCACATATTTTACTTATGGATTATCAATGCCATGCATTGAAATTCTGCAGTTAATACTTGAATTTTAAAAAACTAACTGCTCTTCAATATCATCTGGTTAAATGTGGAAAATTTTAGACAAAATGTCTAAAATATCTTTTAGACCAAATTAAAAATGCCAGCGATATCTAGTTATAGATCTACTTGTCTCCATTACTAAATTTTAGAAGTTTTTCAACACAATTGAAGTTTTCTTCTTTGGTTCTATGATTCTTTCTCTTGAAGTATGACAAAGTAGAGATCAGAATTATACTCTGATCCTTCTCCATCAAAGTGAGATATTCTAGCAGAAGATACATACTCTGTCAAGGTCCTGATGAGCACATTGTGGGCTTGGCAGCCTGAAGTTGGGCAGCCTTGGGAAAGGGGATAAATGTCTGGAGTTGAGTATGGTTACAGCAGTTCATTTGCCTTTTGGATTTTCACTAAAATTTTTTTCCATGAGAGTATTTATCATAATAAACATATGTTTTTAATGTATCAATCAGGAGAGTGTGTGGTCTTGTTTGTTCTTGATTAAAAAGCCTATGTCAAATAAGAATTATTTCAAAGTTGCAGTAATAATTGGAGCAATAAGATGGTAAGGGGTAATTAAAGGATGCGGCTTTCTTCCAGAAACAAAAATGAATCTGGTGACCACATGTATTCTCCTCCTCTTCCTTAATGAGTGTGATGAAAGATGTCATCATCAGAAATTATGGAGATTGGAGACACACCAACTACATGCTAATGTGGCAGATTCAAGCCCAGATTCTCCCTCTGCTTGCGCTTGGGAACATGCATCTCCTAACACTGTCTGCTTATTGAGACACATATGTTTCACACCTTGTCATACCTTGGTGATGCCTGGGCACAGAGGAACTGCTGATGCCTATGTCACCCTCCCAGCTTCACACACATGTTCAATGGGAAGGATAGGTGCTTACCATTCCCACTTTGAGCTTAGACTACAAACCATAAATGACTCAGGTTATTGCTCTTGAATTAGAGCTGTTTAAGGACTTGCTATTTTGGCTGGTTTGACTTGGACAACTTAGACCAGTCGAGAAGGAGAAATTGTCCCAGGGACAAACGTTTTTGACTCTCACAGTATTGTTTTACTCATTTTGCAAAATTCTTATTGGGCATATCCAAGAGAAACATCCAACACTTTTGGTCAGTACTGAACAACTTGACCCAGCATCTTTGTCTTTTGAGGATTAACCAAAGGGGTCATTAGAACATATTATACATCTGCTTCTCTGTCTCACACCTTATTGGTCAATTCCCATTGGTTTAAATTTTGTACCTTTGAATATTGCTGTCTATATGGATTAACAGTAATGAACACAGTGATGTGGTGGTAATGATAGGCTTCTACTTAGAATTTGGTTTAATTCAATTGCACTTGACAAGTGTGCTTGGATCTCTAGCTTAAGGAAAATAGGAAGAAGGAATGTGATATATGTCATCATCTTACTCATTGCAAAAATGGGCTGTATTAACAAAGAAAATAACTCATGAAAAAGATAATTCAGGGGCTGGGATTGTGGCTCAGTGGTAGAGAGTACTTGCCTAGCATGTGTGAGGCACTGGGTTTGATTCTCAGCACACATAAAAATAAATGAATAAAATAAAGGTCTATCAACATCTAAAAAATATTTTAAAAAAAGATAATTCGTACTGTATATGTTGTGCAGGGAAAAAATGCTGTAAGAAGAGAAGGAGTGCATTATAAGCAGTAACTCTGAAGTAACTCTTCTTTCTAGGAGTCTTACAGGAAAGGTTGATGGCATTCCACCACCGCACATATGAGAAGAGAGCAAAACATTTAGTCCTGACTTCAGAATAGAATGCTTTGCTCTGACCACTTGCATATGAGGCTAAGTTACATTTCTTCTTGTTAATTACTCAGTAACATGATTACAGAATACCTTCAAGCCCAACAAATTAATTTTACTTAAAAATTTCATTTAAGAATTAATTGAGAGTAGCATAAGAGTTCATAGTGATGTCTCAAGGTTAATTATCTAACTTGGGTGGGAATAAATTAGGCTATTCTTTTAAAAACATATACCTAACATTTACACTGTATTTTATTTTAAAGAGCCAAAGACACATCTATTATCCCATTTAAAGCAAAGATATAGGCATTCCCTTTGGATTGTCTGGGAAGGCTCACTCTTTCTTTCTTTTTTTTTTTTTTTTTGGTATTGGGGATAAAACTCAGGGGCACTTGACCACTGAGCCACATCCCCAGCCCTATTTTGTACTTTATTTAGAGACAGGGTCTCACTGAGTTGCTTAGTGCCTCGCTTTTGCTGAGGTTGGCTTTGAACTCATGCTCCTCCTGCCTCAGCCTCCTAAACTGCTGGGATTACAGGCATGTGCCACCATGCCTGGCAACGGCTCACATTTTAAGAAAACTAGATTTCAAAATAATAGGGACACATTGGAGAAATGGTTAATGCGATCTCAATATTTTGAGATCACAAAGCAAAATCAGAAACAAAGGCTAGAATTGAGCAGAGAGGCCAGAGGTGAAGAGATTATTGCTGTAGTTTTGGGGTCTTTCATTCATCCTGGTATTATACTTCTACTTCAGTCTCTCTAAATTCCCCTGCCTTCAAGACCACTCCAAATGTTACTTGCAATATGACCTCTCCTCGAGGCCTGGTATCCCTCTAGGCCATATCTTACAGACTTTGCCAACTTAAGATGGCAACATCTTTCTCTTTCTAGATAAGTACAAGTAGTGTTTTGTTTGTTTCTTTGTTTCGTTTTGTTTTGTTTTTTTGTACCAGGGATTGAACCTAGGGCTTCTTAACCACTGAGCTACTTCCCCAGCTTTTTATTTTTATTTTAAAATTTTGAGACAGGGTCTCACTAAGTTGCAGTGTAAGTAATTCTTTAGCAGATATTATTACTTACAAGCAGCATTTATTTTTGAAAGGTTGCTGAATGTTACATGCACCTGAAGAACAGTAGAAAGTTGAACTTGATGGGGAGAAAAACAAAGCATAACAGAAGTAAGAAGATGACACCTGTTTCACCTTCTCCCACCCATTCCCTGCAGGCCCAGCCCTCAAGGTGAAGTAAGGCTGTAGGTAATCAGTTAGACTGCCCAACCCCAAGATACCAGGAGATGACTGCCATTCCAGAAAACCGGCTAGTTTGTACAGGTGAAGAAACGTGGTTCATGAATAGCATTACTGACATTACCCTGCAATAGATCTGTAGTACCTCACAACTTCTTAAGTCCATGTGCTTAGTCTTACATATTTACTTACACCCTCAAATCTCTCCTATATTTATTCTTTAGGATGTTCTTTGTGGAAATTTAAGACTGTGTTCTAAGAGTGTAGATGTTGACTTTCTCAGAAATTCATTCAATCATTGTACTCTTTGAATGAAGAACAACTTGATTATTCTCTTAAATGCTTGAAGTTAAAGGATGAAATGTCATTCTACTGGAGTGCTAGAGTGAATAGAGCTCAGATTCTATTGGCTGACAGATCTGGGTATGAATTCAGGCTCTGTGTGATTAAAGAGTCTTGGACAAGCTACTTAAACTTTCTGAGCTCAGTTTTTCTATCTGTAAAATGGAGATACACCATTTTGCAGAGATAAAGGAAATCATATACATCAGTGTCTAGAAAATAGTACAGAGAAACTATAGTCAGTATTACAGCAACATCAACAACAAAAATTATAATAACTGATACTTAAGGAGTGCTTGCTGTATTCTGGATGCTCTTCTAAAACCTTCTCATGTTTTATCTTATTCAATCCTCACAATAACTTTATGGGGTACTATTGACTCCATTTTATAGGCAAGGCATGAAGAACTAAAATAGCGTGTCCTACAGTTATTTATCCATCGTGAAATAGAGTATCAAGAAACTTATGCTGCATTCATTCTGAAAGTCTACATTTGAAGCAGTGGTAATTAGATGTTTTAGGAAATGGTACCCATTAATGATGCTGGGAAACTCAAGATTATCAGTTCGTTTTCAATAATTTTTAGTGTACACCCTTTGTGCAGACTGAAATTTTAACATTTGTAATGTTTCAACTTACATTGTTATAATCTTTTGGCAAACCATCTATTTCTAAAAAGTATACCACTCATCTTTGTAAAACCTAACAATATTTGAAGCTAATTGTTATTAAAGAATTTGCTTAGAAATTTGAAGAGACGAATAGGGTAACTATTGGTTGATATTACAATTTGAAAATGAATTTAGACTTTTGTTCATTGTTATATACAAATAGCACTTATGCCTATGGACCAGTGCTTTTATTTGCTTCTTTTGTTACTTAAAAAGAGCAATAATCTTAGAAGTAAATTAATCAGAGCATTAAGTAGCTGCATTTTTTGTACTTTATTTTCTGTTGAGATTCCAGAATTAAAAACACATTTAAAGGTTAAACCATTCTGCCTTTGGCAGGGAGCTACTTTAATTAGGTAATGGTCACAATTTCATTCTGTTCTGTAGAATCAACTCATGACCTGAGACATTAAAATTTCTTTACCATAACCTTTAGATGGATTAATATAACATTTGAGGTTTTGTAGTGACTAAAGACATAAATATTATGACTAAGGTGATAGAAAAGATTAATGAAAAGCCAAAGGAAGACGTTTGTCTAAAAATATACTCAAAAGATAGATATATTTCTATAAAACTAATTAGTGGGCATAGAGAATTTTTATTATTAACAATGTTCACATTTTTAACACATAAGCAATTGAAAAAGATCTCACTGAAAGTAAGGAAAGTCAAGTTTATCTACTTTTCTTAAATATTCTGGGTAATAAAAACAATGGAAATAATAATATAATACTATTAATAAATAAATTAACAAAATAGTGTTTCTAATATGTTGATCATTTGCAACATTTGCAATATTGATCATTTGCAACATTTGATCTTTTCCTTATTTGAACAGATCAGCAGTTCAATGATCTTATATGGGTTATTTCATTTATAATAATAATCATTATTGCTGTTTTGGTCTTGAAGCACTGGCTTAGAACTCACTTGACTTCTTAATTACAAATGATTGAAGTGGAGGATGTGTCAGCAAAGTCCCACACTCAAAAAGGCTCCATCCTACCCAGGTCTTAATGATGCTCCAATGAGTGGTTCAGCCTGTGGTCTCTCTTTTTTTGAATGAAACCCTCTCAATCTCACAAAAGTATGTGCCGGTCTAATTTAAATGCTCTTGCTGTTCTTAAATTCTTGCAAAAAATGAAATCCATACATGAGACTACTATTTGAACTTAAATACATTTGTATATAGGCAAGTTATATATACCCATATCTAAGCAATACCTATATTGTCTTGCTACTATCTTTTATTTTTAAACTCTATTTATTAAAATGTAATTACATACAGTGAAATTCATACCTTTTAGGTCAGTGGTTTTTGGCCTAAGAGCAGTGTCATGGGACCGACCACCACCATAACGAAGGTATCAGAGCATTTCCATCATCCCATGAGATTCCTCCTGCCTTGTAGTCAGTCTCCTCCTTCTATCCCATACCCTGTCAATCACTGATTGATTTCTCTTCCTATGTTTTCCTTTTCCAATAAATAAATAAATAAATAAATAAATAAATAAATAAATGCAAATAAAATCACATATATGAAAGGATTTTTTTCTTATTAGTTAAGATTATTATGAAGTTTGGGGGTTCTTTCCCCTATTATGTTTGGATTCACTTCTTGATTATTTTGGGTTGGGTACCTCGAAAGGACAAGAAAGAAAGTGATAAAAATAAAGATAAAAATGAAAAGAATTGTTTGCACAGGAGTTGAGAGAGTGATATCAATACAAGAAGTGAGTCTAATTGTCTAATTTGTGAGTCTAAATTGTCTAATTCCACCTGTGGGAAGAATTAGATGCCCAGTTTTTGAAATGCCCATTCAATAGCACTAGTTTTTTCTCTATTGAGTTCCAACAAGGTAATGTGATGACATACTTCCTTTTCTTTCCTTTCTTGTTTATATAAAAGAGGATTTCAAAATAATTGAAACTTTTCAGTATCCCAGACCTCTCTAGTTGGGCTAATTTCTTTTTTCTCTAATAAAAGCCACTTACCTTCTTTGGACCTTGCCAAAGGAGAGTTGACAAAGTACAACAAAAACACTGTTTTATTGGCTGTGACCTTGAGTGTGTCTTGAGCCTTGGTTTATTCATATGGAAATGTGGATGGATAAAAATATCTTCTTCCTGGGCATGTAAGGCCCCATTTGGAAATAGCACAGAGAAAATTCTAGTATCTTTTCTTCTTTTATATGTTATGTAGGGTTAAAAAAGTACAATTTTTAAAAAGATAATATATGACTCTTGTCAGCCTATACTAAAAGTCATACAAATTTATTCAATTAAGAGGCAGTATATGTGCAGGTAGAAAATTTTTAAAATGTGATACCTATCTTTAATACAACCTCCACTTTAATAGAAAAGAGGGGTGAAATCCCTATTATGGTTATAAACCAACATAAAAATCAGGATGCAATACTTCCATATAGAATATACAACATGAAGCTGAGGGAGGGCTAGGGATAGCTCAGTTGGTAGAGTGCTTGCCTTGCACGCACAAGGCCAGGGGTTCAATCTCCCTTGGGGCCCCCCGCAAAAAAGATAAAAGAAAACACATCAAAAATACTGACAGAAAGGAGCTAAGAACAGGCATCAGAAATTTGCCTTACAATAGAGTTTTGGAGGCGACTGGGTCAGATGCAAGGTGGTAAAGGCAGAGAGGTGTGAATAGACTGTAGTAGAACAATGAGGGGACCTAGCTACTCACACAGAGGGGTATGCTATAGAGAGCAGTAGAAAAGAAATTGAGGACTTATGTGGGAAGGTGAGAAAGGAAGGAGGTGGGGCAGGTAGCTAGAATACGTAGTAATCAATAGATGTAAGACTTTAAATAGTGCTATAGTTGACCTTAAGTGCAATCTGCAGCTCCTTTACATTCTGGAAGGGGATGGTCCTGTGATGAAAACTGTGTGAGAGGAAGACCTGTTTCAGGCCTCATTCAGGCTATGTACACCATGAGAATGTATGAAAATGTGCAGCACAGGTATTGCTACACCTCTTTCCTCTCCCACTACAGACATCACCAACCAATCAGGACTCTGCTTTCAGATGCATCTTTGGAATCTTTCTCAAGATAGCATTCTTGAATTTACCATTTGTTAATCAGAGTTGGCAAAAGAGATGAAAACCTATTGTCACCTCAGACTCTCTTGTTAAAACACATAAGTTGTTAATGAGACATCATCCATGAATACTCCTTGTCACTTCTGATGTCACTCGGTATTTTGAGTTCATTTAGTAGCAAGATCTCCATCAGGACCTTAGCAGAGTCTCTCAAAGAAATGCTTTTCAGCAGCATTAAATTTCAAAGAATGACATTGTTATGGTTTGGATGTGAGGTCTCTCCCAAAAGCTCACTTGTGAGACAATGCAAGAAAGTTCAGAGAAGAAATGATGGGGTTATGAGAGCCTTAACCCAATCAGTGAATTAATCTCCTGATGGGATTAATTGAGTGGTAACTGAAGGCAGGTAGGCTGTGGCTGGAGGAGGCAGGCATTGGGGCTATGACTTGGAGGTATATATTTGTATCTGGCTAGTGGAATTTTTCTCTCTCTCTCTCTCTCTCTCTCCTTTCCTCTGCCACACTCTTCCGCCATGATGTTCAGCCTCACCTTGAGTCCCCAAGGAATGGAGCCAGCCTCTATGGACTGAGACCTCTGAAACCTTGAACCCTTAAATAAACTTTTCCTCTTCTATAATTGTGCTGGTTGGGTCTTTTAGTCACAACAGTGAAAAAGCTGACTAAAACAGACACGTCAGTGGCTCCCTCAAAGTTTTTCCAAGCTTTGCCAACTTAGAAGATAACTGTACCAAATCCTGTGATTTTTGTCTGTTTAGTTTGTTCACAATCATTAAATATTCATTTATTAAAACCTCAACACATTCCATGACTCTACAGAATTTATATTTATACCAAAACTATGTTTCAGAGAAATTCAGAATTAAATGAATGCAACAGCCCCTATTGATCAATATGACAGTCCTGCTGCTGGAGGACAAGGGATGATTCACACTGGTCTGTGTGTGTGTCTATACATGTGCATGTGTGTGGACCCATCTTTCATAAACCTGTGGACTCTGCCCAGGTATTTCTTAATGGAAAATTCCTGATAAAATAATTTTCTAAATACCTTGACATGTGTTTTAAATTATCAAAGAGAAAGAAAGAAATTGTAAGAGCATATAGAGCACACCCCAAAATACGTATTTTATGCCAGTTAAATCCCTTTGTAACCCATATAAGACACAAAAGATAACCATTTTGAGTCACATCATAACATGTTATGTTAAGCTCTCCTGTGAACTTGAATTATGGTATGTTTTCCAAGTAAGGGCAACATGGGAAAAGGATTGATCATACATGCACAGTGGGCTTACAATTAGAATATTTTCTGACAGAAGGTCAAAGTATTTTGAATGCCTCTGTTGATGTGGAACTTATTTGTCCCAAGAGTTGACAGGGATAAGTAGGGCCAATCATTTCAGACTGTTGTTGCATGAAATTCCAATGACCTGGCATTACACAAAATAGTGAGAATTAAATAGTGATTTAACTCGAAGTTCAATAGATTCTGATCAACCAAGGTATTGATCTATATTTTTTTGCATTTTTGTACTGGAAATATGAAATCACCCAATTTTAGACCTCAAGGGGTCTCAGGGATGATCAGCTAAATCTCATTTTTCAGATATGCACACTGAGTGTCAGAGAGAAGGTGAGAGTTGTTTAAGCTCACTCAGTCAGTACAGGGTTGTTACTAGAATACATGTCTTCCAATTTATAGGTTTTTGTCTTTAGGAATTTGCTTATTTTTGGTGCTTTAGTTTTTCTTCTTTATAAGGCTTACACTTAGGAATTCTGTGGTAATTGAAAGTTCTACCTGTGTTGATGGAACTCAACCCTAGCAAGAAAAACTAAGAGGTGGTGAAGTAAGTTGTGCCTAGCACCTCTGTGGTGAGCTGTGTCACATGGGGGCATAGGATGCAAGGTCCCTGTGCCAAGATGGGAGCTAAGAAGTTTGGAGAAACCAGATAACTTTTCTTGGAAGTTATCACTACTCAGAATTTAGTCCCTTTTGTTATTTGACATTGTTGATAAATGCTATCATTTCCTTCCTATGTGTGTTATCCTACGTATGCCGCACAGCAGAGATGCCCACTGAAGAGCCCAAAGAGCTGGCATGCAGGAAACTGAGGCCTCCCTTGACACTTCCAGAACAGGGTGATGGACAAGAGGGCTCGGAAGGCTGGGGCGGGGCAGATCCTCAGAGGAACAATTTTGGTACTGTTACTGTGATAATGTTTTTATCTGCCTATGTCCTCCGCGGTCATCTGGCAAACTCCTGTTCATCCTTCAGGATGGACCACTAATGCCTCCTCTTTGAATCCTTCCCAAGATGAATTTTCTCCCTTTTCTCTCATTTGTGCTCTCAGAGGGATATATTTAAAAGGAAGTGTCAGGTTTGGATGATTTCTGAGATCATTTCTGGTTTTTAACATTTTCTGGTTCTTTTGACTCTTAAGTATTTGGGACACTTGACTTTGTACCCATACCAGTTTTTGGATACAGATATCATTGAAACAACTTGTGTCTGGCTCTCCAGACTGGTGACCAGCCTGATACTGTGTTGGGAGGAGTTTTTCTTTCAAGGAATGACCACTGGGTCCTATGTGTCCACAGTGGTACCTGTTGACCACTCCATAAAAGCTGGGAGGACTCTCCTCACTGTCTCCACCAGCTGTTTCCTTTGTCTTCTGTAAATAGACAATCGATGAGGCTCGTGGCTCAGAGGTATTCTTCTCTCCCTTTTCTCCTTTATTTTCATGCACAAAACCTTTACTATTTTCTTCTGTACCAGGGAATGGTTCCTTGGTCTCCAGTCTCCAGGCCTCCTTCTCCCCACATTTACACACCCCACTTCCCCGTTATGGTTTGGATGTGAGATGTCCCCCAAAAGCTCACATGTGAGACAATGCAAGGATGTTTGGAGGAGGTTTGGGTTATAGGTTTAAGGCAATCAGTGAATAAATCACCTGACGGGATTAACTGAGTGGTAACTGGAGGCAGGTGGGGTGTGGCTGGAGAAAGTGGTTCCTTGGGGGCGTGGTGATGGGGTACATATTTTGTATCTGGAGAGTGCAGTCTCTCTCTCTGCCTCCTGATCAACATGTGAGCTGCTTCCCTTGGCCACACCCTTCTGCCATGAGCCCCAAGGAATGGAGTCTGCTGTCTATGGATTGAGAGCTCTGAAATTGTGAGTCCCCCAAAAAACTTTCATAGTTGTTCTGATCCGGTCCTTTAGTCACAGAGGTGAAAAAGCTGACTCACAGCCCCACCTCCCCTGGGCATTTGAGGAATCTGTAGTTAACTCTGCATTATAACAGTTAACTGGGGGATGACTGGAGAGTGTTCAGTTTAATTATATGTCATCACCCCAACTACTGTTTATACCTTTCCCTCCTTTATTTTTTCTTCTTGGTACTTACGTTAAATGACAATGGTATGTATTTTGTGTATAAAAACTTCTTAACTCTTCACCGCTACTAGAATGCAAACTCCAGGGACTCCAAGGTTCTGTTTGTTGCTGCAGCTCAGTCTGGAAGAGTGCCTGGCACATAGTAGGTTTTCAATAAAAAGATGTTGACTGCATGGATCCTCAGTTTCCCTGAGCTTGTTGTCTTGGGAATGAGCTCTGTGCCTCTGTGCCTCAGTCTAGGGTTAGAGGGTAGGAAGGGAGGAGAGGCAAAAAGAGGCAGAAACTCTAAGTAGATCCAAGGAAGAATTAATAAAGAAGAATTTGGGGTTTTACTTCCAGATTAGAACTCAGTGAGTAGATTGTCTTGCTGAGACTCTCAGATTGGTACAGCCCACTGCAGCTAGAAAATTGGGGCTGCCTGGGCACAGTGGTACACTCTTGTAATCCTAGCTGCTCAGGAGCATGAGACAAGAGGATCACAAGTTCAAGACCAGCTTGGGCAATTTAGGGAGACCCCATCTCAAAATGAAAAATAAAAAGACCTGGGGATGTAGCTTAGTGGTGGAGCACCTCAAAACAAAGAAGTTTTGAGAGAAGAATAGCGGATAAGGGGATTCCCCAAAGGCAGGCAGCCAATTATTGCTGGCATCTGAGACAGGGACCAAGGACTTCATCACTGGGTGCTAAGCTGGTTCCAAAGAATCATGTGGGACCAGCTGCACCCCAGGTAATGATGAGCCACTTCACTTCATGGGGAAGGTTCAAATCCCTGAGGTCCTTTCTCCCAGGCTCCACAAAGTTACGCAACTTCTCCTGCACAGATATCACCCCAAGAGAAGGAGGATGAAGGAAGAACTCCTGAGGAGAAGCAGTTTTAACACAAACTTTTAACTTTTAATTGACTAATATTCAACCCGCAAAGGATGGAATGAACCAAAATGGGCTGAGGTATCTTTATTAGCCAATATATTCTTTTCTTTTGAAAGTAAGAGGAGATCCATTGTGCATAACAAAGATAATGCCTTTTAAAAAGTATATCTAAGTATAGGGACAACTTAAACCACTCACCGTCATCCCCAAGTGATGTTTTAGGGAAAGATTTAATGAGAAGAAAAAAAGATTAATAAGACATGCAATTGTGTGGGGAGACAGAGTTTCACAAAGACTTGGAAACTAGACTATCATTTAGTCTTTTGGTGGGAGTAGTGGCTCTCTCTGGCGTTTTGAGGTGTCTGTCTCCATTCTCTGCTCCAGTGCCCTTGCCTGGGAACCTTCTCTTCTTGCCTTCCCTGGTGTACACTCCATGTAGGACTGAGTCCCCAGAGCGGAGGGCATTGCACACCTCTTGATGCAGATCTGCCATTACTCACAAACACAGAGACAATGTTCTCATTTGGGGACACTCTACTCTTTTTAATTTTACCATATCATAGTAGCTAACTATGTCATCCTAACACCCCAAACCAAAATTCCTCTTTGTTGCATTTTTTTCTTTTGGTAGTGGGAATTGAGCCCAGGGGTACTTAACCACTGAGCCACATCCCCAGCCCTTTTATTTTGAGACAGGGTCTCACTAAGTTGCATTGGGCCTTGCTAAATTGATGATGCTGGTCTTGAACTTGTGATCCTCCTTCCTCAGCTTCCTGAGTCACTGGGATTACAGGCATGCTACCATACTTGGCCTCTTTGTTGCTTTGTATAGGAAAACATATGATTAAACCTTCAGTGGGTAAATTGAGAAGGCAACAAAATATTGTAAATACTAAAGACAAGGCAACAGAAGAGATAGCTGGGCAGCTCTGCACTTGAACTCAATGGGGCTATGAGTCAAGGAGATGGGGTAAAGTGTAGAAGAGGGAGAATGGTTTGGTGGAGTGAGGAAGGACTTTGAGGAACAAGGATCTGCCCACACATGGAGCCCTTTGTGAGTGTTTCTGGTTTTGCTTGTGTGTTTGGTGTGGAAATCATGAAAAGTGGCTGATTTACTTATCTGGATTAGAAGATGAGAAGATGATGCAAAACCAGAAGGAATTCTGCAGGTGGCCATGAGACGATGGGGAACCCAGGAACTCACAGAAATCTTAGGGAGAGCATTAGATTTTCTTCCTATGGTGGATGGGGCTTTCAAGATAATGTTCCCTAGATCCTAGCCCCACATCTGGATTACATTAATGGAAAGTCACGGCCAAGCCTAATATCTTTTCCTCCTCGCTCTTCCCATCTCAGGGAGCTCTTGTTTCTGAGGCATTTTAAGTTTTCATTCCTTAGGTGGAGCTGTTTTCTCTTCTCTTCCGAAAACATGGAGGAATGGAGGAGGGCCCACGTTTTCTATTTGGGTTTCTCATTTCTAGGGTGGGGCCTCTGGCTGGTTTAAAGAATGTTACATGAGAAACAGAAAATTCTCAGCACAGGTCCATATCAAAATCACATTTTATTGATTTGGCAGTGAAGATATTATGTGTGCAAATATTGAAAGAATTCTTTAATTGAAGGGTCTGAGAAGTGTGATTTTTTGATCTGGCTGTGCTTTCTTCATTAAACGCATCCATCTGCTGCACACCTGCATCAGTTGCTGGGCACCCAGATTGTGGTAGATTTTCTCTGCAACAAAGTGCAGTTGGCTCTGTGCTTCTGAAGCCAGGGTGTTGCATTCCACAAACATTTCACGGTGTCACACTGCATTCAGTGGTCTTTAGAGCCACTGTGCTATGATGCTTCTTAGATAAAACAAAACTGAACAAAATTTAGATCCCTTAGGAATAGAATAAACTTTTTTGGACTGATCTAACTGGTCCTGGGGTAGAGGCCAATCTCAGGCATGGCTGGATCCAAGGGCTCAATTATGCTGTTAGGGCTGATATTACTGTCAGTCTGTCTTCAGGCCATGGACAAGAGGGCTGCTAGAATTCAAACTCTCATTTTATCTGTACTGAAACTCTAGGGTGATGACACTGTCTTCCTGATAGCTTTGGGAGAAAAATTTTGGGGAGAAATTTGATTGGCTTGGTTTCAAACTATTTCCCATGCCTGAACCAATCATTGCATTCAGATCATGAAATAGTCTGACTGGCCAGGCTGGATCACACACTCAGTCCAGTGGTTAGTGAGGATGGTTTGGGGAAATTGGTTTCCCAGAACGAGGATGATTCTGATGGCAGAGGGGGAAGAGCACTCTGGATAGACACAGCCTGCTGCTGCCCACAAACCACAGAAGAGATAGAACCAGAAATGCTGTTTGGACAGGCTGGGACAGGGGACCCCATTTGCTCGAGGGGAGATAAGCCTGTACCGAATGTTTGGAATCTTTGTTATTATAGATATAATAACAAAGTCCCTGACTACAGAAGTTTATGGGGCAGATACATAACTACATATGAAGTTACATGCTACTAAGGGCTCAGTCTTGAAAAATACACATTTAAGGCACAAAGATGGAATTCACATGTGTTAAATAAATGTTAGTAGTAGTTAGGGTGAAAGAATTTGAGTTAGTTTGTTATATACTTAGTTTTAACATGAGAATATACATTAAAACTTCCTTCAAAATTTTATTTACTTCCTTTTTCTCCACTATCTATAATTTGTCTATCATATATGAATATAGCACTCTCTCTCCCTCTCTCCTGCTTAGTGGAATTATTAGGAGCCTGCCAACAAATCTGAAAATCAGACAGTTGGACAAACTGGTTTAGAGTAGAATATGTTAATCCTCCATGAAAACGAATTAGATACTTATGCTAGTGTACACAGGTGCTAGGAGGAAGTTGTCCTCCTAGGAGTTGTGCAATTGTGTGAAAAAAATCAAAGGAGAAGACAAGGCACACAGAATATTTTATCAGTCGAATGCAAGCTTTGTGCCTTCTGGCTTCATTAATGAATTTCTCATAGCAGAAAAAGAAAATTCATCACTTAAGTAACCAAAACATAGAGCACGTGTAAAACCCTCATCTAGCCTCAGACATCTGAGGCTTGGAGCTTACCTGGTTTGTTTCTGACTTCCAAGGGAGGCAAGTTTAAATGTTAAAAATTCCATCTGCTAGCATTCCAGGAGAAGGCACCCAAGAGGAAATTTCTACTACAATACTTACCCTTTGATTCTATTATTATTATTATTATTATTTTGATTCATTGTACACAAATGGGGAACAACTTTTCATTTCTCTGGTTGTACACAATGTAGAGTCAGTCACACCATTTGTGTAATTGTACACGTACATAGTGTGATGACGTTTGTCTCATTCCACTATCTTCCTTTCCGCCTGTCCCCTCCCCTCCTCTCATTTCCCTCACACAATCCAACATTTCTCCATTCTTCCCTTACCCCTCACCCCTGTTATCAGCATCCACTTATCAGAGAAAATGTTTTTGGTTTTTGGGGATTGGCTTATTTCACTTAGCATGATATTCTCCAACTCCATCCATTTACCTGCAAATGCCATAATTTTATTCATCTTTATGGCTGAGTAATGTTCCATTGTATATATATACTACAGTTTCTTAATGGTAGCAGATAGCATAGACACTCTGTTTAAAGTTATGTATAATTTGAGATGAACAGTTGTATACCCAACACCTAGCTTAAGATATAGAATAGTACCAGTAATTTAGAAGGCCACCAGGTACCCCCAGTAAAACATCTTCCACCTCTTTCACAAAGAGGTGACCACTGTCCTCAACTTTGTGTTTGTCACTCTCTTGCTTCTCTTCATAGCTTTATCACCTACTTATATATCCCTAATAAGTATATCATCCAATTTAGCCTACTTAATAAGCTTTTGATATGTGAAATAATCCTGCATATATTCCTCTGAGACTTGCTTATTCTGCTCAACATTTGTTTTAAGCTTTATTAATTTTGCTGCAAGTACTTGTTCATTCATTTTTCACTATGTATAGTTCTCATTTTTCTGAATGTACAGAAATATATTTATCTCTGCTATTGTTGATGGACATTTTGCTTGTGAAGCAATGTTAATGGTTACTATTATGTCTTGGTACATACATTTGTTTTTCCTGGAGTTGTGGAGTCATGTTATTTTTTGCCAGGTAATGGGAAACTTTTTCCAAGTGATTGGTATTAGCCGAACTTTAAAATGTTCACCCATCTGGTGTGTGGGGAGTGGTATTTCATTGCAGTCTTAATTTGCCTTTGCCTGATCCAGATGAAATTGGCATTTTCTTTTTCCCATCTTCCCCTTCTCTCTTCTCTCTCTGCTTCTTTCTCCTTCACCCCTGCCAGTCCTCTCTCTCTGTTTCTGTTATCTCTCTCCATTTTTTTTTCTTTATTGTTAAAGTTTGTGGGGTATTTGGGTTTCCTCTTCTTTTCATATATTTGATTCAGTTTTTCATTAGATTACCTTTTCTTATTGATTTGCATAACTTCCTTATAATCTCAACATACTAGCCTTTGTCATTTGTATGTGCTATAAATATTTTCACTCAGTGTTGGACTCAGTTTTCACCATTTTAATGTATTTTTGGATACCTTAAGATTTCACATTTTATAATAGTTGAATTTATGATTTTTCTGCTGCATCTTTATACACTTTATACACTTTATACACCTCCAAATCAATGTTCGAGGGAACATAGTTCCATTTGGAGTAGTGTGTTACATGTTTCTTCTGTTTTGTAGTTTTTTTGGGAGAATTTTTTGGGGTAAAATATTTTGATTTATATATTCTATTTTCGTATTAGGGTGGATTTTATTATGTTTGTTCTGATTTCTCCTATTTTATAGAGGTCCCCAGTTCAAGATCATTCTTTCCTATCACCATAGTGAAGTGTAGTTTTTTTTAATGGATGACATTGTGAAAGTGGGCAGTGAGGCTGTTGGAATGTCTTGTGATTTTCTTTTATTCATGAAGAATCATTACCTTTCTCTTCTTTTTTCCTTTGCTTTCACTTTCATATACCAGAAGCGGATGTTTTCTTTTTTTTCTCTCAGAAGCAATGCTTCTTCAAGACCATCACTTCTAGTTTTGCTAAATTCCCTATACCTGGTGCTGTGATTCGAAAAGTTCTGGATTTGTTTTCATCATTTTATTGCTTATTAGGATTTATCTTTTGGGAAGTAATTTGTTTTTGTTTTATGTGGGTTCTCCCCTCATCTCTTCGCTTTTCCATAGTGTCTTAAGGCTACCTTATTACTAGTCTTTATCAGTAGACTTACAGTTGAAACAAGAAGTCTAGTAATATCTCTGTTGAAGTTAGTATTTATTTTTCTATTTTTTAAAAAATATTTTTTAGTTGTTGATGGACCTTTATTTAATTTGTTTATTTATATGTGGTGCTGAGAATCGAATACAGTGCCTCACACATGCTAGACTAGTACTCTACCACTGAGTCACAACTCCAACCCTATTTTTCTATTTATAAGCAAATAAAATTATGGAGTACTCTCTATCTCCAGGGTCACTTTTGGTTTATTCTCCTTTTTTGACTTATGATTTGGGGGAGGATGTGTACAGATTTAGTTTCAGGCAACTGTCACTATCCTAGTGCCAGTCAGAACCTTTGTGCATCTTATTGTGAAAAGAAGCTTTTTACATGCAATGTCAATACACATAAGTGAGCAACATAAAGTTACAAAGAGACAAAAAATCCCAAAAGCCACATTTGGGATTTAGGATTAGAAGGGTGTTTTCCCTTCTTCCACTCTCATTACACTTCGTCTCTGAGCCGACTCACTGACTGCAAATGTCTCTGGAGAGTGGCTACAAGCCCAGCAGTATAATTCATCAATACTGGTATTTCTAAAATGTACCAGAAGTAAAACATTACTTACTTGATAGTGACAAATAATCTATTAAACCTACTCTTGAGGGGCACTCCTGCCCACCACCAAAAGTAAACATCATTTGCTGTGATTTTGTACAAGCCAAGATTTCTGTCCTAGTTTGAAAAACACGGGTTGGCTAATGTTAACATTGACTAATAAACTTGGCTTTAGCTCATATTTAAAGTAGAGGGTGCTAGTAGGTTTCTATGCTATGACCTATTTCTCCATCTGCCTTGAGGCTTCTTCCCCTTCTCATGGCACACCATAGGAACCCTACCTGGAAATCAGGAAGCCTTTAATCTACTGGTCCTAACATGATATAAGACGTCAAGATGAAGAATTTAATTTCTCTTGTTTATTTTTTTTAACGAAGACATAGTAAATTGTGAAGTCAAAAACATGAAATTGAGGTGGGGAGCAAAAGTGTGGATTTTATAAGCCAACTGATTTAAGTTTGTATCACCTTAAAATTAATCATTACACCTATCAGTTTATATAAACCACAGGGTACCTACAAAGCATAAGCCTATACTAGGTATAAACAAGATAAAGTAATCAAAGCACACCAGTATGGAAAATCATCAAAACACAAAGGAAGAGAGGAAAGGAACTGCCAAACAGCATGATCAAAATGATAGTGTAAATCTGTTTTTTTTAAATTAATTAATTAATTATTTATTTTATTTAATTTTGATTCATTGAACACAAATGGAGTACAGCTATTGTTTCTCTGGTTGTACACAAAGTAGAGTCACACCATCTGTGCATTCATACATGTACACAGAGCAATGATGTCTGTCACACATTCTGTTATTATTACCCCCCACCCCAACCCCACCCCTCCCTTCCCTCTATGCTATCTATCCTTCCTCCATTCTTGCCACCCTTCCATCCCGCATTATGCATCATCATTCACTTATCAGAGAGACCATTCGGCCCTTGGATTTTTCATACATTGCTGGTGGGATTGCAAGTTGGTACAGACACTCTGGAAAGCAGTGTGGAGATTCCTTAGAAAACTTGGAATGGATCCACCATTTGACCCTGCTATCCCACTCCTTGACCTATATCCAAAGGACTTAAAATCAGATTACTACAGTGATGCAGCCACATCAATGTTCATAGCTTCCCAATTCACAATAGCTAGATTGTGGAACCAACCTAGATGCCCTTCAATAGATGAATGGGTAAAGAAACTGTGGTATATATACACAATGGAATATTACTCAGTCATAAAGAAGAATAAAATTATGGCACTTGCAGGTAAATGGATGATGTTGGAGACTATTATGCTAAGTGAGATTAGCCAATCCCAAAAATCCAAGGACAGTGTAAATCTTTACCTACCAATAATTACTTTAAGTACAAATGGACTAAGTCCTCTAATCAAAAGTCATGTGGGGGAGTCAGTGGACTGAAAATGCAAGATGCAATTGTATTCTACCTACAAGGACATACAAACTGAAAATGAAGGAATGGAAAAGGATATTTCATGCAAAAGGAATCAAAAAAAGAACAGGGGTAGGTATACTTATTTTACATAAAATTAGACTTTAATTAAAAAATCAGAGGAACCAGCAAAATGGTGTGTGCCTATAGTCACAGCTATTCAGGAGGCTGTAGTAGGAGGATCACTTGAGCCTTAGAGTTTAAAACCAGCTTGGGGAACATAGGAAGACCCTGTCTCAAAAACAAAACAAAAATTGTCACAAGAGAAGGTCTTTCCATTATGAATAAAGGGGTCGATTCTAGAAGATGTACAGTATTTACAAATACATATGCGTCCAGTGTCAGAGAACCTAATTATATAAAGCAAGTATTGGTGGATCTGAAAGGAGAAATAACAATGCAATGACAGTAGGGGACCTCAACATCTCCAGTTTAGTATGGATAGGTCATCCAGGTAGAAAACTAGTAAGGAAAAATTGTGTTTAATCTACATTTTAAACCAAATAGGCCAAATAGACCTATTTTGTATAATAGACATACACAGCATATTCCATCTGACATCAGGAGAACACATTCTTTCCAAGTACATATGGAATGTTCTCTAGTACAGATCAAATGATGGGTCACAAAGCAAGTCAAGAAATTTAAGAAGATTACATAAAGTATGTATTTTGATGATAAAAATATGAAATCAGAAAGCAATAACTGGAGAAAAACTGGAAAATTCACAAAGATGTGGAATTAAACAACACATTTGTAAAGAACCAGTAGTCAAAGAAGAAACAAACCAACAAAAATCCTGGGACAAACAATAATGGAAAAGTGACATACCAAAACTTGGGGATATGCAGAAGTGGTTCTAAGAGACTTTTATGACCACAAATGCCTACATTAATAGAAAAGAAAGATCTCAAGTAAACAACCTAAATTTATGCCTCAAGGAGCTTGAAGAATAAATTAAGCCCAGAGTTAGCAGAAGGATAGAAACAACAAACATCAGAGTTGAAATAAATAGAGACTAGAAAAAGAATAAAAAAGATCAATGAAATGAAGAGATGGTTTAAAAATAAGCCTCATAAGTCTTTAGCTAGACTAACAAAAGGAGAGAAGACCAAAATAAAATCATAAATGAAAAAGAGAACATTATAACTGGTACTACAGAAATATAAAGGATCAAAAGAGATGACTACAAATCATTATGTGAAAACAAATTGGATAACCTAGAAATCATTTTTCTCCTCGCAACTCATAATATGCTATTGCTACTTTATGACCTGCCCTTTATTTATCAACATATCAAAAATAGGTTTGGATATCATTTAGTAACTACAATACTTTATTTTGTACATGTGAATTGTAATAGAGTTTTATTTCACATATCTCTGAAAGAAAGCTTAAAACTGAATACCCTCACTTCTATTTTTATACTCTTATTGAGTTACACTTTATATATAGTAAAATTGACAGTTATAAATATTGAAAAATGTATATAGTCATGTAACAGCAACAATCAAGGTACAGAGTTTCTATCATCTTCAAATGTCCTTTTGTGCCCCTAATCCCTAGCTTCTGGCAACCACTGAGCTGTTTTGTGTTCCTGAATTGCACCTTTTCCACAATGTCATGTAAATGGAATCACAGAATATGTACTGTTTAGAGACTGGTTTTTGTAATGGTTAATCTGAATTGTCAACTTGATTGGATTAAGAGATGCCTAAGATTAAGAGCCTTCTGGGTGTGTCAATGAAGGTGTGTCTAGAATTGATTAGCATGTGGGATAGAACTGAAGTGAAGACCCTCCCTAAGTATGGGCAGCCTTGTTGAATAGGTTGGAGGCTTGGATGGAATAAAAGTTGGAAGAACGAGGAAGCAGCAGAAGATGCAAGCTTGATTCTTCTTGAATGGGTTCTTGATTGTGGCTGTGATTATCTGAGAATTCCAGATTTCAACTCCTTCACTCTTTCAAAGCAGACTCTGTCAGTGATTCCCTAGGGAGTTTCCAGAAGCCTTCGGTTTTGGACTGGGATAACATCATTGATCCCTCTTGTTCTGAAGCTTCAGCATCTTGGACTTCTCAGTTACTGGTTTCTCCAGCTCTCCAGCCTGCAGATACACACACACACACACACACACACAGAGACAAATGTGTGTGTGTGTGTGTGTGTGTGTGTGTGTAGGTGTGATATATTTCCTGTTGGTTCTGTTTCTCTAGAGAGCCCTGAGGAATAGTTTCTCTGATGCAGTATAGTACATTTGGGATTCACATGTGTTGTTGTATGTGACAGTAGTTTATTCTTTTTATTGCTGAGTAGTGATGAGGAAAATATTCCGAGAGGTTCAAATTTAATTACAAGGGACAGAGGATGGGGGAGGGAAGAGATAAAGGAAGTTAATCAAATAACAGCTATGGACAAAACTGACAAAAAGACAAATTCATACTTCTAAATGTATGTTGGAACTTTGACTTAACTCTCACCATGGCCATGCCTGGTTTATGTATAAACTTCCTGGACTGTTAACCCCACCTGACACAGAAACAATGATTTCTTCTAATGGACTGCCCTCCTATCCTATAGCTTTGCCTGCTTGGCATGATCCTGCCCCTCTTGGCTATAGCCGAAGTAGGTTCAATATAAATAGGGCATGTCTTCTTTCTCTATAGTTTTGTTTTTAGAAATACTCTTTGTTTTAGTCTGGTGGGCATTTCCTAATTGCTACTGAGCCCTGTAGCTGGTAGATACAGGAACTTGTCCCAGGACCTGGTCCTTTCTTACTGGCCAGTATCTGTACTGGCTCCATAAATCCTCCCATTTTTGAAATCCCTCAGTCTCATGAGTTTTGGTTTAACAGTAATATTCCATTGCTTATGTAGGGTACTGAAATACACTACTCCAAAATATGCTTCTTTGGCACAAGGATTATTTTGAGTATTGTTTGTAAGGAAAATTTATACTTACAAAGGAAATCTTCATTTGTAAGAGTGTCCCATTTTTGTGTCAGAGAAAGATGACTCTAATCACTAGAGACTCATGAATAGAGAAGGCACCAACCTGAATTTATACAACAAACCTCACCCTTTTTAACCATGCTTTTCCTGGTCACTTATGTTACAGAGTAAGATCTGCCTGTCAAGCCAAAATAACTGGTGCTTTGTGACCACCAGTTCTTGCAATCTTGTCTGAAGAATATCAAGTGAGTGGCACATAGTAGCAGGCATGAATTAGTAGAATGAATAGGACAAATGGTCCTCTCAGAGAGGAGAGGGATGGCGCATCCCTCCTGCCCTCCAGTTTTATTGAGGGTCCTAGAGAATTTTCCAGAAAGTGGAACCCCACTTGGGTCCACCTTTCGACTTTTGACTGACAGCAGGATTGCATCAGACTTCCAAGTCCCCAAAGTGCATGGCATTACACTGTGGAAGGGAGATTTTACTATCATAATGACGTGCAACTGGGTCACCTAAGCCTGCACTAACGCACTAACCAATTCTAATTGGAACTTGTTCTTACAGATTTTAGGGTTGGGGACTTTGCTTCTAATTATTCTGTCTCCCCAGGTCCTGGAATCTGGTCTGTATAAAGGTCACAAAAATGCTTCCCTTGGGATAACTTGTTCTTCTAATGGGCAGGTAGGAGTCTATGTTCTGCATTTCTCTTACAGGTAACAACAGTCTGTTTGCTGAGGAACATAGCGTATCCTATTAACTTGAGCCAGGCAGGGCCAGAGGGGTCTCAGGTAAATTGCTTTTTAAAAGAAAGCACGTGGGGGTTAGCATAGCAGGCCCTTTTCCTCATGTTCCCACTGCTTCAAGTCTGTCTGCTACTTATCCACCTACATATTACTACCTCCCACTTCCAATACCCTTCTGTCTTTGTTGCAGTTGAACATGGCATGTATGCCTAAATTCAGAGCTATTTCTTTGAGATTTACTGATTTTCCCCTCAGTACCTCCCATGTACAGATGGTTCCTGGCTTCTAATGGTTTGACTTGTGACTTCTCGACTTTACAATGGTGCAAAAGTGATAAGCATTTAAGAGAAGCCATACTTGAATTTTGAACTTTTAGTGATAAAAATATGATATTCTTTCAGGATCTGGGGCAATGGCAGCAGGCTGCAGCCCCCTGTCATTCGCACAATCATGAGAGTAAACAACTGGTACTCTACAGTGTATACTGAGTTGCTGAGCAATGATGTTCAGTAATTTAGATGCATTAAATGCACTTCGGATTTAGGACATTTTCAGTTTATTGGAATGTGACACCATCACAAGTTGAGGAGCATCTGTATATGTGAAGTATATAAGTTTTTGAATCTATTTTTTCTTGTTAACTTGGTTTTTGTTACAGGGTTTCATTCTAACTAGCAACTATGGATGTTATCATAACCATCTGTGTTCACTGTTCAAAAGTCAATACTTGGGAGACAGGAATTGGTAGGAGGGAAAAGAGGTTTATTCTAACCCTGGCACTCTGAGAAGATGGAGTGAGAGAAGCTATCTTTCTCAAAAGAAGACCATTTTGGGGAGCCCAGGTACATGAAAGGGCTTTTATAGGAAGGAAAAGGAGGTGCAGAAGCACAATGAACTGGAAGGCTACATGCTGAGCAGGATCTTTGTCATCCAGGGCTGTCTCTTTTTTCCTTTGGCAATGTCAATCAAGTCTGACCTTCTGGGGCTAGTTCCTGTAATTCTTTAGACAAACGCATTACATTTCTCCAAAGTAATCTTCATCTTACACATGCTCAGATAATCTGAAGGTCAGTAGATGTTCTGGGTCCTGTAACTCTGAAGAATGTTACTTAGCAGTTAACTTCTTAATGATTTAGGTATGACTTTTCTTGAAAATTTAGAATACCAGGCAAACTGAAGGGAAGTAATCCAAAAGGACAACTTGTAAAGGAGTGGCTATTGTTACATGAAAGGTAGAGAGAAAATTATTTCTCTTCCTTTAGAGCTAAATTCACCATGTTTTTGTGAAGGAAGAAGAATAATTTCCCCATTATCCTTCATATCTCTTAACCAGAACTCCCTGTAACAAAAGACAGATAAAGGAGGAAATGATAGGGACTTTATTAACATGTGTAACTCATGTATATATGGAAGAAAATTAAGAAATTAGTGGACATCTAGAGTAGATCTCAAAAAAAGCATTTAAAGTTTGGGCTTAAAACACGTTTTTGCTTTGAAACAAAGAATCTAATCATCTGTTTCCTCATCTATAAAGTGAAGATCATAGCAATATCTCTCCAAAAAAGGTCATGCAGTATCAATAAGATAAAGTTTGTAAGGAATCTAGAACAATACCTCTTTAGTAGCAAGAGATATAAACTGAGATTGTTTGTTATGATATTCAGAATTTTCTGTTTCAAAATTCAGAATATTAGATTTATAAATTGACACTGTACACATTCTATAGCACCTCCAGTAGAGTATACAATAGCCCAATTATCAAATATACTAATTTTTCTGCAAAAAATTGAAGAAAAATGAATAATGTAAACAGTCACATCAAGAAAGGCAAGTAAAGATGAATATCTCATAGTAGGTCAGGTAAATTTTAGCCACAAAACCCATTCAAGTGTTTTTGAATGAATTGGCACATAGATATTTGCTTTTTCAGACCCATTTTTAATTTTGGAACTATGTATGAAGAATGTGGACTTGTACCTTTCTTCTTATTTCTTCTTTTTAGTTATACATGACAGTAGAGTCTATTTGACATATTTATGCAAACATGAAGCATATCTTATTCTAATTAGGATCCCAGTCTTGTGGATGTACACGATATGATATTGAGATTCACTGTGTGGTCTTCATGTACGTACATAGGAAAGTCATGTCAGATTCATGTAGTCGCCGCATGATTCTACCTTCATTTCCTCCTTCTATATTCCTTTCTATATTCCTATGACGTACTAAAGGCTAGCTCTCAATACATCCCCCACACAAAAGAAATAGTCATTCTTTTCTTCCTGATACTAAGAGGAGACACCCTTACAATTGGAGAGTTCCTTTATAGTTATACATTTCTCTTATAAAGAGGAACTTTCTGGAGCTACTCCCATGTCTTCAGTTTCTCAAAATAACCAGCTCAAAAGAATTAATATACTGAGAAGATATATTCAGGAATACGCATTCTGGCTTCCACAGTCATATTTTGTGATGGTGTGCTCTGAGTCCCATCAATTTGTTTATCCACTCACTGGTTAAATGATATATGAGTTGTTTCCAGCTTTGATGATTATGACTAAAACCACTATAACTGTTCACATTCAGATTTTTATTTGAACTTATGTTTTCACTTATTGTGTACCTGGAAAAGTGTTGATAAATCATATGATAGGTGTGTGGATAACATTTTAAGAAATTTCCAAACTATTTTCCAAAGTGACTGAACCATTTTTCAATTCTAGGATCAAGGCAAGTAATGCTTGTAAATGATATTTACATATCTAGGCTAGTCCATAATATTTGATTTACTCACCATGAAAAAAATACCATATATTTTATTTGTAACAAGAAGAACCAGAAATGGATGGATACTTTTGGAATTTTTTTTTTGTCCTGGGGATTGAACCCAGGTGAGTTTTACCACTGTGCTACATCCATCCCCAGTCCTTTTCTTTCTTTTTTTCTTTTCTTTCTTTTCTTTTGAGACAGGGTCTCACTGATATTTTTAGGACCTTGCTAATTTGATGAGGCTGGCCTTGAACTTGTGATTCTCCCAAGTACTGGGATTATAGACATATGCCACCATACCTGGCTACTTATGGAGATTTTGATGGGAACTTATTTAAAAGACTTTAGTTATTACAGATACTAGTTCTTTAGTAGAACCAATTGAACCTAAAATATATGGCTTTCTTTTTTATTAATACAATAACATGATATTTTTGTTTTTGCATTCATGATGGTATGGGGGTGAGTGATATTTATTAAATACTATTACATACACATGAGTATTAGTGCTTTCCTAAGGTTATTTTTAATATATCTCATTGTTATAACAACTTTGCAAATAGGTTATTTATATCCACTTTGTAAATTTGAAAACTGAGATTTAGAGAGGTTATTCAATTTATTCAAGATCCCACAATTAAAGGGATGGATCTGGAATTCAAATCCAGTTCTGCCTGACTCCAAAGCCCACTAGTCTCTGATGGTTCGTCAATTTTTTGATTAGTGAAATAAATGATGAAGTGGGGGGCGGCTCTTCCTTCCAAGAGAAAGAGGAGAAGAAAGAGAGCTTGAGTGAAAAAGATTAAAGCAGGATTGAATGGCTCATAGGTGATGGCTTATAAGGATGAAGAGAGATCCTGCCAAAAAAGCCCTTGAAGAAGGGGAAAGGATCAGGTGTAGAAGAGGAAAGTCCAATAAACAGTTCCTCTTTCTGCCACTAGGTGACACCATTGACAGATAACCCCTTGGCTGCTGTCTGGAGTTGGCAGTGAGGGTGGTGGTGGTGAGGAGAGGGAGGCAGGGAAGCAGGGAAAAAGACACTGAGGAAGGTTTCAGGACGGTGCTGCAGACCACCTCCATCATGGGTGTTTGAGGCAATTACAAGCCATGGCAGGTACATGGGGAGAGCCAAGGTGAGAAAGGTGTCCTAAGGTGCGACCCTGTCAGACCCCTTGGATTTTAATGTGAATGGTTTATATTTCTGCTAAACACCAAGTAGGAGGCCATGTCAGGCAGGAATTAAGAGCACAGAATCTGGAGCTTGGCTTTATAAGGCTGGAGACAGTCTCTGCTACTACCAGCTGTGTTACCTCAGGCAAGTCCCATATATTGTCTGAGCCTCAGTTTCCTGCTCTGTAAAAGTGATAGAACAGCATCTACCTTAAAAAGATATCATGCAGGTGAAATGAAATAGCAGAGGCAAAGCACTTAAGGACAGTGCTTTTCTGAAAGGCCCTTGGTAAATGCTATCTCTAAAACATGGCTGTAGAATTAAAATTAAGAGCAAATGAGTTAATTCATTCCACAAACAGTACGAGCAAGGCGTTTTAGCTCAGATAATGCAATTTCCTTTACTTCTGTTGAGTGCCAACAAATGCTGTCAGTTTAGATGACCATTGCATTTTAGCTTTCTGTATGCCTTATAATTCTTAATAGAAAGAAATGACTCTATCCTTGAATATTTTGCTAAAAAACCACATAAGTATTATAATATTCATGGCCAATCCTAGGAAAAAGTCCAAGGTGATAAAAATTTGTCTTTGCTATCTTATCAGCTTGCACTTGAATTTTTGTGCCTTTTATCCTCTCTTCCCCTTCTGCCCCCTGCACAGACCTTTTCTTCACTTCTCCAAATGCTTCCAGGGGTCTAATTCTGCCCTTTAGCTACCTTCAACCACTCTGCAAAACCCTCCAAAATGCTTTTCCTTTCCTGTCTTCCTGATCCAAAGGTTGTAAAGTTATATCATCTTTGTTTATCCCATCCCCAACAAAACTCCAAAGAATTCAATTCTTCTATCTTTGGAGATCTAAAATTGGACTCAACCAATTGATAGTAAATTAAGAATGAATGGATATGCTTAACGTTCCAGAAATGTTCACATTTTGTAAAGGCTTGTTAATTGAGACAAATCTGTAGTTGATGTCTTTTCTTCTTCATGAGACAATGAAGAATTGTGAGCACTATGGAGGAGGATGGGGAGTGGAGTGGCCTTCTGTAAGTTACAGGACTCAGGTGACCTACAAGGTCATAGAGATCATTTGAAAATCACTCCAAACTCTGAGCTTTCTCTTTATTCAACAATTTAAATTTGTTATTCAACTTTTTTTTTTATCAGTGTTGCTTGTGCCCATGAAAATTAATTCTTTTAAATCCCTTTTCATTTGTCTCTTTTGCCATTTTTCAACACTGTGTGACAGAGGCTCCTAGGTATGTTCCCATAGCCATTCTCTTTTCCACCCATATATTTAAGACTCCCATTTCATGGCCATTAGAATAAAGTCTATCTCTCAGGTTCCCTTGCAGCTAAAGGCAGTCATATGTTTACATTTGTAGTAGGATGCAAGCAGGAATGTTGTTGGCAAGTTAAGGAATATCCTGCAGGGAAAGGGCTTGCACATCTCCTTCTCCTTCTCCTTCCAGTTGCCTGGAAGGCATATGTAGAGACTGGAGCTCTCCCACCATCTTAGACCAGCCCACTGAAGTGTGCTGCAGAGGGGTGACCCAGTGGGACATGGGCAGGAGCCTGGGTCCATGATGAATTAATCAGAACACTAGACCAGCTATGAACTGCTGATCTCTGGAACTTTCACATAATAGGAAACTTTGTGTGTTCAAGTCATGGTTCATTTGTGGTTTTGTTATATACAATTGAACTTAATTCTGGCTACATGGAGCTACTAGAAAGTTAGAGTTGAAGTAAAAAACTAACTTATGAATAAATTAATAGTATCACTCAAATTTACTAAGACAGGTGGCACTTTTGCAGTTAATAACTGTAATATCTGGCTTTAATCTCCTAATAGGGTAATCTCTTGCTCCCATGTTCTAGGATAGAAGCCATCACTGTTCAACCAAACTTTGCAATGATGCAAAGGTTCATGTCTCAGGTATCCTATGGAAGTCAGTACTCATGCTTGGCTGTTGTGAACTTGCAATGTTGCTTTGGTGCCTGGTACCTGGGTTTGAATTTAGGGACACTCAACCACTGAGCCACATCCTCAGCCCTATTTTGTATTTTATTTAGAGACAGGGTCTCACTGAGTTGCTTAGTGCCTCGCTTTTGCTGAGGCTGGCTTTGAACTCGCGATCCTCCTGCCTCAGCCTCCCAAGCCACTGGGATTACAGGCGTGCGTCACTGTGCCAGGCTTAATTGTTTTTAATTTAAAGTTAGGTAGTTACCTGTGGCCTATGACTACTGAATTGAATAGGGTAGCTTTAATTGTGGGAGTTTGGCCCATACTCAAGTAACTCATCCACAGTTTTTCTTGATTTGAACTACTTCTTAAGCAAAGAAACTGAGTACCCTAAATGATAAAGGGGTTGGTGAAGCCAGTTACAGCTAACTGAAACTGACCCTTAGAAACACAGTGGAATGGAAGGAATTTCCCTATAATGAGAATATGCCAAATACATTTACTGTAAATATCCCACACTAGGATATTTTATATGTGGTAGATTTTGTTCCTTCTCCACCCCCATGAAATTCACTTTTCATATTGTATTTTATCTCATTGGTTCCACTGATTTTCAGGGTAACTAACTCCTTATTTCTGGTGCATAAAAGAGCCTCTTTCCAGTACCTTAGGTGTCCATCAAGATTACCAGTTTCTGCTGCAGGTGGCATTGTGCACACATGGCTATTTATTCCAGTCTCTTTGCATTCAAGTGTAAAACTGTAAATGGTTAAAATAAATACCCTGTGATGGTGGCTTAACTGTCTTTCAATATCCCTCAGAACGAGGGGTGTTATTAGCAAGGTGGACCTTGCTTATTTTCTGACTTTGCACTACAATCAGATTTGCAACACTTGGTGAGGTGAAGCTGGGTATTTTGGCTTTGGTATGTGTGTCAGGGAATCTGCCTTAAAGAAGAATTTAGATTCTTCAGATTTAGAGAAGAATGCTAGAATTCCAAAAAAGTCAAAGATTTTCATTAAGAGACCACACCATCCCCCTGCTCCCCCCACCCCAGAGCCTTGTGCTGTAATTTTCTGAGCAAGTAGATTTTCTGGCTTATGAATCATTCAGTGGAGGGGTCTCCCTGAGTCTCTGGATTGTAGTTTATTGTTTGACAGGAAACAGAGGAAATGTGTAAGAGACTCCGTTTTCCAAAGGTCAAGAAATAGAGTTCTGATGGAGTCTTTTTCCTTGTTATCTATTCTTTTTCTTATGCCTATCATTTCTGATTCAATTCAAGGATTTACTGAGCAGTTCAGTCAGACTATCTTTTACTGCAGGTAAGGTATGACCACCCATAATACTTCTGTTCTTTTTGCAGGCTTAGAGAGATTGGGTGTCATCCAGACCTAAGGTCAAATTCTGACTCTATCGCTTAACTACCTGCATGATCTTTAACTTCTTTATTCATTGTTTTTTATACCTATAGTATGAGTGTGATGATCCCTCCTGTGTCTAGGTTCACCATGTGTTTTAAGTGTGATAATATAATTTAATGTGCTTAGCATTGTCCCTATGACACAGTATGCATTCAATAAACAATGTAGCTATTATCATATACTTTTCAAATTAGTGAGCATGCATATTGTCAATCATTCTTTTTGTTAAAAAGCATTAAACTTCTCATTTACACGTATTCTTAATTCATGCATACAGAGTTAGAAAATATTTATTTCTCTCTCATGTAAATGAATTGTGGAGATAGGTAATTCATAGATGCTTTAGTGGCTTCATGAAGCTAGGGAGCCTGTTTTCTTTCTAGCTCACTATTTCACCATTCCAAAGAAGCGGCCTTGTCCTCATGGTCCAAGATGTTGGCTAGGGTGCTAGTCATCACAACTGTGTTTCAGAGAGCAAGTAGAAAATGACGAAGAGGCAAGGGGTATTTGTTAGCTGTCTTTAAAGAAAATTTCTTGAATTCTGTCACATAGCAGTTTTGCTAGCCAGAATTTAGGTGCGTGTCTACATTTGGCTGTAAGAGAGGCTAAGCAGTGAAGTCATCAATCCAGGTGAATTTTTACCTAGCAAAATCTGGGGTTACATTATTAAAGCAAAATAACAGAGTAAATATTAGGCTGGACAACTAGATATTTCCTCTAGCATCCATTCTTTGTCATCCTATATCTTACCAGAATGTTACTTTTCCTTCAAGGGAGCACTTCTAATCAATTGTGTTGTGTTGTGCAACCTTGAAGTTGGAACAAGGTTGATTTTATTTCAGCTCCAGAAGTGGACCCTGACTGGTTAGTGGTAGGGAAGTCTGGTACCCTGGTCTTTCTAAACAGTTATTTTCTACATTCAAAAGAAGACCAATCTGCTAATTTTTTGATCAAGAAACTCATTCCACTGCCAAAGCACTGAAAAATGCATATTGTAACATTATGTAGCCAATATAGAATGCATATATAATATCTCGTACCTATGACATTCTTGTTTATCAGGATATGACATGTTATGAGATGAGGTCAGTGTATGCAGTTCCTCTTCTCTTTTCCAAATGGAATTTTTAAAAAATTGCATTTGTCTTGTTTTCCCTCTCCATTGTGTATGAATTATATTGATGGAGTTTACTTCACTTCTTAGTCATGTGTCCCTTGGCCATGAAGGATAATGCAAGATTGGTTGGAACAGTTGCAATGTCAAGTACAGCTCTAGACTTGGAGCTAGATACAGTGTATACAAGAGACGTTTTGTCGTGCCCTGTGGAAGTATGTTTGTTTTACACAAATGTGGACAATTTTGAAAGTGCATTCATGGGGAAGGTGAGTGTGCCTGATGTTGGGTAGACAAAGGGGTGGACTGTAGAGGACATTGATTGCCTACTCAGCATTCACTTTTCCTCCTTACTAATACCCCCCCCCCCGGGTTAATTCCCTAGTGTTAAGATTGGTTCAGAGGGGCTGGCACAAAGCTCATAATTTTCACTAAGTGATATTGACAGGGATCTCAACACCCATCCCCTTTTCTTGCTCCTCCTTTTTTCCCACTACACCTCTTTACCACATTGTGGGTATGCACAGGATGCAGGAACTTGAATTGCCATAGATGGCCATCTTTCAGCAAGATAGGGTCAGTCTAAGAATTAATCTGATACACAAAAGAGAATAAATCTGAAAGAAACAGAGTCAGGGTCCTGATCAAATCATACTTGAAGTTCACGTTCATGCTGCTCAAACAGTGCTTGTTTGCTGATTAACCTATCTGGTCACTGATCAGTTAACAACATAAACTGATCTGATGTTTACAGCATAAACAATACATGAATGAATGGAGAAATGAACTAACCAGTTCATTGAAAAGCCTGAGGTCAACTTGAAATCAGGGGCTTTAACCAGATAAGAGGTTCAGAGTACAGAAATGGTCACAATGCTTCTAGAAGTTCTACTTCAAATGAGAGTTTTTAACATAAAAGAATTAAAAGACGGTCATCCTGGGGCTTGGTCAGCAAAGGTTCATAGTGTGGCCATGCTGCAGACTGCTGAGTAAACTAGGGAGGAACACAGATTTTCTTAGGAACACCTGGAGTGGGGTTCTGTCTCATGCTAGGAATATCCACCTACTTGTCAAAAGCCAAGAGAGTAAAGAGATAGAAAAAGAAAGAGAAATAATCAAGACACCTCAGCTATCCTCAGGAAAGAAGTAGTAAAATAGGAGAAGAATGTGGATTTCACAGAGCAATGTTAAATTCTGCCCCATCACTTTCTAGCAAGTTCTCGAAGGTACTGAGCCTTGTCCCACTCATTTGAAAAATAAGAGAAAAATACTAACACCTTCTTGGAGGATAGTTACCAATACTACATGGGATAATTCATGTAAAAATTGCAAGAAAAACTCAATGAGGAATCAGTTATCTGTTATCAAGAGAACTGGGATTGTATTTGTTGGTGGAACTCTTGGCAAGCTTTCTTGACACTGGGTGGGCTGCAAGATTCTGTGACTTTGGCAGGCGAGCTGCCATTGTGTATGATGATCATACAATTTTTTACGTTTAGGATTCTTATGGTAATTTTTATACTCCTCTTGCCAACCTTCAGGCAAAAGAGAAGCCATCCTTGATTAACCTAGTTTCTAATTTCCACTTACCCCAAGAATTGCAACAGCTATTTTATTGAAGTCACGCTTGGTTTTCTGGAAAGGAGAGATGGAAACCAGTACTGAAGTTGCAGTGCCAGTCACATAGTAGGTGGTCAATAAATGCTGCCTGAAGTTTGGATGCAGCAAGTAGATTGCTTTCCATCCATTGTGAAGATTAAAGGATACTTTGAGAAGGGCATTGGAAGATATAAATAATCCCGGTTCTGTAACTGTTTCTACATTTTTAAAACATTTGGGCACCAAGTTTATTTACATTTGGGAGTGGGATCCAAACTCTAAGAGAGATCAGTAAATTGACCACAGCCTCCCTCATCTAGAAGAATGTCTCTACTCACTGACTGGGGCTGATCTGAGAGTTTCTCAGAGCTGGAGTCCCTACAGAAGGCTGAGGGTTAGTGGAAAGTTGTTGTTAGCTCACTCTATAGCCTAAGGCAAATCATTTAACCTCTTGGTGTCTGGATTTCCTCATCTGTGAGCCAGGGATAATAATACTTCCCTACCTCACAGGTGTGTTGGGGGCATTAATTAATGTTTGTCTATTGCTCAGGGATCTGAGATGAAAGGCAAGCATCATTATTGTCGGTTTGCTGCGGGCAAGACTAGATTATAGTCTTCCAGATGGGTTGCACATGGGAAGTGGTTTTAGCAAAGGATTTTCCCAAATGAAATGCAGGCTTTAGGGTTTGGGGCCACTTCAAAAGAAAAGGTGCCAGTGGAACTTCATCCTCTCCTGCTCCCCTTGGTTGGCTCAGGTTTTACTATCTTATAGAATCAGCAATCAGCATCACAGTACTGTATATTAATTTATCCAACGAGCAGCATTTAGCTAGTTTTTTCAGTGATCTCTGCTCTGCATAGACTTTTAATGACCCGGATTAACTAGACGAGGTTATTGTTGCAGAAAACTCTTAACTGCTTGTGAAGAATATTTAGCGTAGTGGCTGTTTTGTGTGTCTATCCCATAATAAATAATATTTAAAAACTATTGTTTTAATAGCATCAAGTGGACAAGTCAAATAAACAAGAGGTTTCAATCTTCTCACTTTGTTTCTCCTCCCTGCCCCCCAGTATTTTAAAAATAGCCTTCTACACTAAAAAGCACTAGTGTGCTCTTGAAAGCTTTTAAAGAACATTTTGAGAAAGAACTTCTGGGCAAACAGACAACAGAGGGTCTGAACACATTAAGCCTGGGAGGAAGAGGGAAGAAAACCTTTTTTTGAGTGCTACAAAAATTCTTGTTTTCCAGAAATTGGAAAAATTGATACAATTGATTCATTTGTCAATTAAAAGACAAAGAGCTTTTATTGCCCCGAGAACAAAAGTATATTCTCTCTTACAAATACAGAAGAAATAAAAGTGAAATATTTTGTATATATTAGCCTGGGTAAGAAAAGTAATACGAAGAATCTTATTGTTGGTTAAATGTATGCAGCTGAAAATTCACACCACACCATAAATGCAAGTGAAAATCACCTGTACCCATGATTGATTCAGTTACAAACCAGGAAGCACATTCGTTCATTTATTCAATACATCTTATTGAATGCATTCTCAGTATCAGGTACTGTTCTGAGGCTCTGGGAAATGACCAATCCAAATGGAGTCTCTGTTCTCATGGAGCTTACGTTTGGTGATGAAAGACAGGAACCCACAAAGAAACAATTGCAAATGTAGAGAACTGAAATGGGTGACATGGTAGACTATAGTGGCAATTTAGTTTGAATGAATAGAAAGTCCTATCCTGGAGATGGCTTTCAACTGGTCAGGCCCCAAGGTGAGCACAAGGTCTGACATTTATAGTGTTAGAAAATGACTTTGTTGTTAAAAAAAAAAAAAAGAAAAAGAAAGAAAAAGAAAAAGAAAAAAGAAAAAAAGGAGCTTTCAGTAGGTATGGAATGCAGATTGGTATTCTAGGAAATTCCACCAATGTGGTGTTCAATGGTTTCTTCCTTAATTTTGATTCCTCCATTGTCTTCTGCATATGAAGGAAAGTGGCTTATGTTTAGAACCATCCAATCCTGACAGCTGGCTGGTGCTCTGGGAAGGAATGAGGCCTACTTGGTCCTGGATCTTTCAACATCTTGCTGGGTTATTTGCACAGTCTCTTTCCATTTCAGCTTCTTTACCTGCTGTGGGGATGGGGTGGGGTGGGGGCGTGGGGGCGGGGAGCGAGGTCTGTGCAAGTCTGTCGTAAAAATACAAACCATGATTCAATTATTGTAAACCATTTATTTTCAGAAATCTGTGCAAGAAAGCAGCAAAATTTTTGAAAAGTGCTTATATATCAGTAGTTCAGAAATTTAAGACAATTAGAGAGCTGAGTTCAGAAATTAGATGTCAACAGTATTTGGAGGAGAATGGGAGAGAATGGGAGTTTTATTTTTTAACCTCGAGATAGAAAGCTTTCAAAATATTGGATAAGTAAATATTCATTGTATTGTAATGTTGGTGGCTTCTTACATTCAACTTTTTCGTGCTTTCACAAACTGCTAGAAGTGAATGGAAGTAGAATGTCAAAGTTTTCAAACTAAGCATCTAATTTGAATAAAAAATTAGACTATTAAATGCAAATGAATTAAATAGGTAAATTTAGAAGGAACAATTTATACTTTAATGCCCCAAGCTCTTTACAAGCAATTAAAAATTATTTTTAACAACAACATCTCAAACACAATTTTATAAGCAAATAAAATTATGCATTTTTGTCTATAAATTAATAACACTAATAGGATTGCCTTCTACGGTGCTTCACATTTTTCAATGCAGTTTCAATGTTGTTATTTGGTCCCTACAACTGCTTCAGAAATAAAGGGGTTAGAACTTACTATTCGACTTCACATAAGGGAAAGAAGAAGTGCAGGAGTTGGAATTTTCCGGAGTTACATAGCTGGTAACTGGATTCAGGATCCTGACTTCTGTCTAGAGCTTCTATTTCCAAAAATGGAAACTCACACTTGAGTTTCTCTTCTGTGTTTCACTGTTTGATTTTATTCAGGACCCCAAAATTCTGCAAGCAATTTCTAGAAGGCTTTGAGGCTGTGGGTGGCACATTTGAGCTTAGGAACATATTTGGGAAGCTATTGCTCATTCTACTTCTTATGCCCCTTCTGCTGTGACCCTGCTCCTTTGTGTCCTATTCATTTGTCTGGCATAGCTGTAACTCTTGGGCCACTTGTGCCTACTGCAGTGGTGAAACTATGGTTGTGCTGGGGTGTGTCTCTTGTTTTAGAAAAACATGGGCAGGAATGGTTCATCTCCTTCTGAATCCATTCATTAACATATCATGACAATGAAGAACTGAGGCAAAGGCCCTTTTAAACAAACCCTTTCTATGTAGTATAAAAACTTAAAAGTCTGCCTTCAAGTACCTGATTATCTTTTACCTAAAATCAGCCAACAAACAGTAGGTTCAGAGTGACAAGGAACAAATGGCATAACATGTTGGGCCACCCTCCAGACTTTACCTTCTGCTGTGGTCACAGAATATTAAGCCTTTGCATTAGAATATGGTGAAATGGAAAAAAAAAAAAGAAAAAAAGAAAATAAAAAGAATATGGTGAAATGATCATATAAACTATTTTGCTGTATCATTTTGAGACACTGCTGTAAGATCTGCTAAATCCATCTACAGGTCAAAGCGATGGAGGGTGGGGGAGGAATCTCCTTGAAGGCTGTGGAGGAAAGATGGACGCAACACTGGGGAATAAAAGAGCTGAATTTAGAGAGAAGCACCAGGCACAATTTTGTTCAAAATTTTATTCTTTATTAGCAATAAATTAAAATAAGGTGGTGTTTTTTGATGACTCATAAGATAGATGTTGCATGAAGGGGCACTGGAATCAACAGGCAAAATATAAGATGGCCAAACATGGAAAAATGATCATAGGTACAGCATTTGTTCCACTTGCCTTTTATCTTTTACACCTGTGTTTGAATTCATCCAAACTTGCATAAATCCTTTACACAGCTGTCGAACTTGCACCTGAAAAAAGGCTGAAGGAGTCTCAGACGGGCTAACATTTCATCATCCTGAATACTTAAACCCAAACAGGTTTAAACACTTTGCCAAACCCACGGATAACGGGCTTCCCATTGATCTTTGCTCTGTTCAAATGCTCAACTGCGTCTGCCAGAATGAACGCCGCAGACTTCACTGCATAGGCTCTGATGATGTTTAACTGCAGACAAGCTCAAAAATAGCTTTAAGGATGGTGGATTTCCTTATAAATCTACATAGAAACACATACTTTCATATAGGGGTATTAGAGAAGAGTTGGGCATTGTATGAATCAATCTACTGAATTTATTTTTTTGTAAACAAGTTAAATTTAGTATATTTCTGAAAAGAGCTAATCCAATTTCTGATATTTTACTAGACTTGCTGATGCCTATTCTGACCTCCATAATTATTTCACTTTTTCCTTGGGGGGGGGTCTATAATTTTTTTCCATTAAAATTTATAAACATATGCACTGACATGATAACAAAATTCATCTCCAGTACAGAAAGGTATAGAGTGAATGGGCAAATGCTCCTACATTCTCTTTCCTTCAAACTCCCTGACCCAGAGGTAATAATCCCTTTCCACAGTTTGGTGTATATCTTTCCAGGTCGTTCATAAAATGCACCGTGTGTGTATGTGAATGCGCGTGTGTGAGTGCATGTGTGATTATGAATAAATGCAATAATAACCATAAATGTTCTGCCATTTTCTCTTCCTTAAAGTGTCCTAATGGATTATCAGTTTTTAAATACGTTGCCAGCCTAATGAGTAAAAGTTGGTATCTCTGGGTATAGGATTTGTTCTGGGCAAGGAGTAAATGTGTTTAAATTATTTTCTTCACACTCAGTTCTACGGTCTCTACTTCCTTGTTGACACTACCAAAAGTTGAGTGGCTTGTTTTCTTGGGATACATGCTACCAAGGATAAGTGAGCCTGAAAGCTGATCTTAAAGTTTGGGGCTTGACTTCAAGGACACAAGAAACAACAAAAAAAAGCAAGGACATTCCATGTGGGGGATCTCCTGTGAGCAATGCCACTGAAGCCTTCTGCTTTTCTTGGTCTAACCTATCTGTGGCTATGATAGAGACAAGGTTGGGCCGGCTTCATGGCTGACTTGATTTATGCTTTTCAACTAGAGCTCTCACTAAGCACCATACTCATTTTTAAATGTTCATGGACTTCCCATTTAGCTTGCTTCCAACCTTGGTTGGAGTATTCATTGCTTTTCCTCAGAAGGAGGTCCTTCCTAAGGGAAGAGTTAGGTTTCTTTCAATTTGGTAGAGAAAATCCCAGAGTGGGCCTTTGCCTGAACTTTATGAATTGAGAAGTCTGAAAATAGCTACTGAGAGTTTTAGCTGTTGGAGGACCTCGACAATAACTTCATTGGCAAGATAATACCAAGGTCACTGAAGGTGGCATGGCAGGAAGTTGAGGGTTATCAGGTAGAATAGTCTAAGAGACACATTAATTAAAGTAGAATCACTGTGCTTTGAGTAATAAATTGGAAACTTGAGAAAGGAGCAGTACTAGGCTTTGGCATTTGGACCTGAATAAGAAGAATTTAAGAAGATGAGAGTCCTGACGAAAAGAAGTGACCTTCATTCATAATGTCACTATGTGCCATTTCTTGTCTTTCAGCTTTAAGCCTACCCTTTGATATTCCCTTAGAGATTCTTTTAGTGGGGCCAGTACTCCATTAATGATCCAGCTATGCCAACTGGCTCCAGTGAGGCTTTGCCATTGGGGGATGCTAAGTGGAGAAGGGAAGATGGCCACTTCTTGTTTTCTGTGAGCTTCCTGTTCCTGTGCACATGACCTGAATTCACTTCTTTACAAAACCTGGTGGTGGTACTTGATTCCAGGGGCAGCCACTGAATCCAACTATCAGTTTTACAACAAAGAATCTGCTTTCTCTCATTCCAGCCCATGAAACACCAGCTATAGCCAAGAAGCTCCCTTTTCATAAGACTGAGTTTCAGCTTCATGAAGCCTTCTAAGTTTTAATCATTCCAGTCTCTTCTTTTTGTTCCAGAAGGCTTAGGGGTAGTAGTTGCTTCAATAATTGTTACCTCTGTGGTATCTGAATGCCCCTCTTTTGAATTTTCTGTTCCTTGATATCTGTAACAATTCTTCATAACATATTACTTTGGTCTCTTTACTGGACTCTGACTGACCCAGGTACTCCCACAATAGAATGTCAGTGGAAGAATTCCTGAGTTTCTGTGTCAGTCAGGAGTGGTATGAAGCCTCTGTTACATGGGGATGGTGAGATGTAGGGGATGAGGTGCGTTTGACAAACTTCAGGTGGGAAAGAACCAATAGGACTTGATAAGTAGAAGCAGTGAGAGAGAAGTGAGAGGAGTAGGTAGATAAGATTTCCATTGTGGCTGGTGGGGTAATGGTGATGCTATAGATAACTAGGAAAGCTGGAAAAGTAATGAGTCCAGGTAAGGAGATGTTCAAGTGAAGATATTTAAAGGCATCTGGTAAAATGGAACTAAATCTGAGAACAACAGAGTTGGTTCAACAGTGAGGAAGGAGACTGTGGCATATGTCCCCAAGGATGTGAGGATGGAGAGCTAGGAGTTTCCAGGTAACTTATAAAAGGAGGGTTAATGCAAAGCCCATTACAAATAAGGAAGCCCTACTTTTAGATATCCTGTGCAGGGCAAGAAGAATCAGAACTATAGGGCCACCTATTTTAACTAGAGGAAAGTATTGGTGATAAGTTAAGATTCTGTTATCATTCACATGACCAAACTTCACTTCCGGTTGAGTCTGTTGAGTGTGGTGTCAGTGAACAATATTGCCTTTAAATTTTTAAGATGGAAGCAGATGAACAAGCTATATAAATAGCCACTTGACATGAGCAGCAGACTGTAAAGCCTGATGTCATCAAATAAAACACAGCAAAGCTCATCTGACACACATGTAATAATATTCATAGTCATTATTGAGCTACATTGTAATTAGGCACCGGTAAGCAAGTCTTGTAAAATGTTGAAATTAATATGAAAGTCGAATTTTATACTTTGTTTTCTTAATTCTTTACCATCGATTAAAGTCCATTTATCAAACATTTATTGAATTTTCATGCTGCTCCAAATATTGTAGTAGGTTTTGGGGGACATAAATATGAATAGAACTGGCCCTAAGGTTAAGATGTATATGTGTGTTCTTTAAGCTAAATCATAAATTTCCTACAGAATGATTCACACATGCTCCTGCATTATGGACCTGTATTCTGTACTGTGTGTCTCTGCTGATTAAAAAGGTGACTTCCTCAGAGATCCTTTCTTTCTTCAGTTGACAACCTTACCCACCTCTGCTTTCTTCCAGCCCTCTGTTGGGCCCTGAGGGGTTCCCCACCAGTATTTCCAACTCTTAGTTTCCTGGGTGGTAAAGGTCTTAACACTAGAGATCTCTGGCTTGTGACTCTGAAGTTACTTTGACCAGGAGAATAATAGAAACACAGTAAAGTAGATGTCATGGGGAATAGAGAAACACAGGAGGAAGGGGCTTTTCCTCCTTAGACACTGGCTAAGAGAAGGGGGAGTTAAAGGTTAAGAGGAGAAGCCTATGCTCATACTGGGGAAATAGGAAAAGTAGGAGGGGGGACCTGCTCAGGGAAGGGGACAAGCTTGAGTAGGATGGTTTCCAATTAGAGGAGTATTTCTCATCTGGACTTCAATATATTCTCTAATCTGTTCTCTTGAATAAGACAGGAAAACATGTTTGGGAGAGGCACACAAAGACATTATCCCCTTCTTCTGGCTGCATGAACTGATCCGGATAGTTTAAGTGATGCTGCTATAACAAACATCCTTCAGAAGTCAGTAGCATAGCACTGCAAAGGTTTGTCTCCCTTGTTCTGCATGCATGTCCATCCTGAGCTGGTTAGACACTGTGCTCCATGTTACGCTTACTCAGATACAAGCTGACAGAACCTGTACTATCTGGGAGCATCAGTGATTTCTCAGTAAAGGGGAAGGGAAGGGCAGTATTCATCACACACTGTTTCTTAAAGTTTCTGCCCAGGAATCACCTGTCTCTTATTTACGTGTCATTGACTGAAGAGAGTCACACAGTCATGCTTTTCTTCAAAGTGACAGAGAAGCAGATGCATACCATGTGCTCAGAAGAAGAAATAGAAACATCGTAAGACACCTAGTCACTGTGCAATGAGTAATTGGTGGTTTTCAAGGAGCAACTGGATTGGTTTTGAAATCACTGAAATAAGAATCTTTCTCTTTCCTTGAAATATCTTTTTACTTATTCAATGTTGCTTTGAGTTCCTTTGACACAACATAATATCATGTCAAATTAAGAAATGTTTAAAATACCTAATAAACTAATAATACTTTTTCACATTAGTTATAAATCTGGTCCTTTGTATTTAGATAAGTGGGCAGGGCCTGAAAAAGGATGAGGAGAGAAGGGAGCTGCCTGGGTGCACACTGAGCATCTATAATATGCCAAGAACTTTCACAGGAGGTATCTGGTTTAATCCTCTCAACAAATCAATTGAATAAAGTATGTGTCAAATTATGAACTCTATGTTATTCAGAGTTTATCACGAAGTGGTCTCATCTACCAAGAGAAACTAGGACCCATAGAGGTGAGCTGGTATCTGCCCTGCTTCTCTCCAAAGTCTGCATTCTTTCTTTTACAGCACTTTGGCAGATGGATAACATATTGAAAAGAGAAAAGAACATGAAATGGTGACATGGAAGGCAAGCTTTTCTAGCTTCTCAACATTGCCTTTGCTTGTATCCTGAGGTTTTTATGTTCTGAGCGGCTCTGATAGGAACTTGTTAGTGAACAAAAATGAGTGCCTTACCTAAGGCAGAGACACCATTCAGGTCTACAGAATGATGTTGTCGCTGATGTCCTTTAGGTGCCAATGACCTGCTAAGGGTACAGTGGCCCAAAAGACTTCTTCTCAAGGATTTTACAATCTTCTACAAACAACCACAATTGCTCCAATATAAAAATATATTTATAAAAAAATAGAAAATGTTTGCTTGAAGTCTGAGTGACACATTTTTAGCTGTGAACGTCATCAGGACAGCAAGGGAGTAAAATAATTTCAAGGTGGTTCAAATGTCAGATACAAAAAACAAATAAATGAGAGAAAGAATACTTTCTATAACAAGTTGCAAAAAGACAAAAGGTATATATTCTGAATTCTCACTTTCTTTTTTTTAAAGAACCCAGAGATTTATAGGGAGGAATTATTGCCTAGTGAATAAAAGCAAACTCTGAAATTAGAGAGCCCACATTTGCATCTGAGCTTTGTCACTTACTAGCTTTGCTATGGTTGGTTTTCCCATGTAAACAACAGAGACTATGACAGTGTAGTTGTCTCTCAATAGTCATCTCACCTCTCCTGCATTGTACAGAATGTGCTTTGAGTGAAATGGACCCCGATTCTGGCCTCAGAAGTGGGCCCTTCTTAGTCTCAGCCAAGCAGTGTACTCCGGCCACTTGTTCCCAGGATGATGTCAGGAATGTGTGACTCGACACCTCAGTAGGCTCTGTAGGAAGAGCCATTTTTGTTCATGATATCAATGAACAAAACGGGTTGATATCAATGGGATGATAAGAATTTCCTTGAATATGAATGAGGAAGTATGTGGGCCTGTTGTTGCTGGTGGCATTTTTTGATTGTGAGTGAAATCATCTTGAAGACAAATCTAACACTTGGAGGAGAACAGAACTGAGGGAGCTGCAGAAAAATTGATGGAGAATTGAGCTATGCCTGAAGCCTATCCCACCCCTCACTCTTGAGTTATGTGTAATAAATCTCCTTATTTGTGAAGCTGGTTTGAGCTATTATTTGCCACAGAAAACATGACAATTTGTATGCTTATTTCTAGGGTGGTTGAGAGGATTAACTGAGACCATGAGAGCAAATTTCTTAACAGAACACCTGGTGAATTATAGGACAGTCTCCACCATAGCAGTGCAATTATTATCACCTGGTGGGGCAGAGAAGGATGGCTAGAGAGAAAATAGAAATTAAGAACAGAAATAATCACTTAAAACTTCCATTTCATCAATCTCTCAGGCTAATTACTAATTAGTAAAATACTTAATTGGTAAGTACAGCTATTAATTATGTTAGGAAATAAAAAGGTTTATAAATATGCAGTCTCTATATTCTATAATTTAGAGTCATGAATCAGAAGGAGGTGTCTATGTGATTTGCTGTCAATTCAGAGGACTCCAGGACATCAGGATGTCCTAAGAAATGGAATGTAGCAGAGATGTTAAATATTTGTCAATGGTTGGGTGAATAGGAAAATAGAGTTTTTAAAGCAACAACCCTGATGTAAAATCAATTGAGATCACAATGTTGTCACAGTCTGAAGCTGAGTGGGAACTTGGGGACAGAAATCTGCCTTTCTGAGGCCTGGGGGTGATAGACTTCTCTGGGCCCATCTGGGCACTCCAGGGATTGGAGCCTCAGGCAGGGGTGCTATTGACAGCCCCTGAGAAACAGGGAGAAAATGAAGGGGGGTGTGGAGAGATAATGAGCTCTGCTTCTGACATGTTTAGTTTTAGGAGGTGGTGGGACACCCAAGTAGAGATATTCTGCAGACAGAAAGAAATATGGGACTGAAAAGAGGGTGAGAGGTCAAGGCTGGGGCTGGAGATTTGGGAGTCATCTGCATTCAGGTGGTAATTAAAGCCATCTGACTGGGAGCTTCCAAGAGGAGAGGGTGTGAGGGGGAAAGACCACAGCCCTAAGCTGAGCCTTGCTGGGGAAAAAAGGGGGAAAAACCCTTGAGGAGGCTTGGGAAGGAACTAATGGAGAGGAAGGAAGATATCTACAGAATATGGTCCTTATGGCCAAGGGTAGAGATGGATGGAGACCCATAAAAGGCTCACAGAGGTTGGAAAAGCTATAAAGAGCAATTAGGCAATTGAATGTTTCCATCATTTTACAGACATCATTCAGAAGGGAGCAAAGGTCATTTACCCTTCAAAGAGCCAAAGAATCACTGGTATAAGATGAATGATTTGGGGGAGGCTGATTTCTTAGCGCCTTCCTTTTCTACTTAGAAAGGAAATAATAGTTATCAATTTGGGCAGTTTATGAGGCTAGTCAGCACTCAGTAGAAAAAGAAATGAGAAGTTCTCACTCATTATAATGTCATGGAGATTATGATCGTAATGCTATTAAGATTGGTTTTTTGCTTTTAAAGGCAGTTCTTGAAAGTTATAGGAAAGAAGGGGATAACAATACCCTAGGAACCCACACATTAAGACAAAAATAAAAACAGTGAGGTCCTTAGTTCCATCTCCAGTGTTATTAAAAAAAAACAAGGGAAAAGAAAAAGAAACCAAAACAAGAAGAAAACAGTTGAGAAATACTTTCTTATAAATGTAAATGCCCTATGAATTCATGCTTGGCAATGATGTTGCCACAACAGGCTAAGCACACCGCACTATAGGAAAGGGTGTAAGGTTATGGGTTAGAAAATAGACATTTTTGGGGGTGGGGGTTATTACGGATTGAACTCGGGTGCATTCAACCACTAAGCTATATCCCCAGCCCTATTTTGTATTTTATTTAGAGGCAGAGTCTGAGCTTGCAATCCTCCTGCCTCAGCCTCCTGACTGCTGGGATTACAGGTGTGTGCTCGCCAAGAAAATAGACAACTTTTAAGAAGTTTTTTTTCCCTGTGAATATGAATAATGGAGTGAGGATAAAATCATTTCCTCTCAATCTCTAGAGTTGGTATGCTTTTTAAGGTATGCATGGTGGCTAAGATAACACCAATTACATTTTTTGCCCAGGCATTAAAGAAGACTATACCATGCTAGGCTATGATACTGCTTTGCCAAGTTTGGTAGTTAAAGAACCCCATGCACACCAAGCAACCAATAGCTATTCCAATATGGAGGAAGGCAACTGTTTCTATAACGAATTTAAATTGTTGGGAGAGACTGGATCTGGCTGTTCAGAGGGAGGGCTTGGGTTGGAGCCAAGGACAAATGGCTTCCTTGCACATTACAAACATAAAATTTGGCTCTGAGGCATAGAGGTTTGTTTTGCTCTAATTTTTGCATTCATAATTTAATATAGCACTGATTTCCAGGCCCCTTTACAATTCCATTAATTGAACTTGATTGAATTGTTATAAAATTTAGACTGCCTCACAGAGTCAAAAGGAATGATACCACAAAATTAGACTAGTAGGGACAGAGAAGGGGAGAGATTGGAAAGAGAAATGGGGTAGGGGATGGAAAGTGTTTTGGCAGAAATAATCCCTGTCTGCTCTTGAAGTTCACAGTAATCTTTGTTGCATTTCAGGAAGAAAAGGGAAGGGAAGAAAGGAGATGGATCTAATATTTTTTGCATGTGTTTGTTGATCTAGATGTAGCAAATGTTAATACATGTACCTTTTAATGGTATACATATTATTGTTCTATTTATGGATATATAGGGGCTCAGATTAATAACCTTTCTAAGCAAATGGCAGAATCAGGATCTGAAGGAAGTCCCCCTCTTCCTTTTATTCCTTCCTTCCTTTTTTCCCCCACCAAGATTATTTATTTATTTATGTCCCTTTAGAAGTGACTCAGAAAAGAGCTTGATTTTCCTGTCTGCTTTATCAGTAGCAGACCAGTGTGCATTTCACTGCACTATTTATCTGTCAGGGCAAGCAGCCTGACATGCAGGTGGTAGTAGAGTACTCCAGAGTTCCTGGGCATCTTTTGTGGTTCTAGGTGATTTGCACACACGAGGCTGCTCCCAAGTCAGTCTGTATGGAGGAATATCTGCTCCTACAGCTGCCAGTGACCAGGCAGGTATTATGGCTCATATTTCAGATTGTAAGTTGTGGCTGATCTCTAGGTCTTGGAGGTCTAGAGTACCAGGTAGAAATGGGTCAGAATTCAGGAAGTAGATGAGACCAGAACTCAGTTTCACATGAAGGCCTGTACAGGTCTAAGCATTGAAGAGAAAAGGCTATACCTATGGACTATCCCTAGCTCATTGTATCCCAGTGCTGGTATGGCAAAAAGGTTGGGGCTGGCCAACTTACACAAGGACCCAGAAATGAGGTTGGTCTGGCTGACCTTAGAGAGGTAGTATTGGAGAAATAGATATGGGACTTAGGATAGTGAGAAGTCAGTATTCCTAATTCAAGAAACAAACAAACAAACAAACAAGCAAAAATAAAAATATAAGGTCGATCGAATGGAGAGTGAAGAATCAGGAGATCCATGTCCAATAGCGCCCAGAAGGAAGGTCCAAAGATTTTCTTGTCTCTGAAAGAAGAGTTCCAGGATAAACTGGGGTGTGAGCGACTGTAGGGAGGTGAGAGAATTTGGTTCTGAATCCTCACCAGTTTTGTTGCCATCCAGTCCTTCCTTCTCTGGCTGCCTGGCTGGAGCCCTTCATTGGATGGAGCTCAACACAGAGGAGGGTGAGAGACTTTGACCTTCTTTCCTGCCCCCTTGCCAGGACTCTAATGCTGGTTCTCAACCAGGATCAATTTTGTCCTCCATGTAGGGAGGTCAGGTAAAATACAGGATGCACAGTTAAATTAGCATTTTAAGTTAACAACAAATAATCTGTAGTATAAGTATGTTCCATCTATTGCATGGGACATACTTACATTGAAAAATTATTCATTGCTTATGTAAAGTTCAAATTCAACTCAGCATCTTGTACTTTCATTTCCTAAATCTGGCAACTCTATGACTAGGGAATTGGCAGTGTCTGGATCCTAATTTTTTAAATTTATTTTTTAATTGGTTCTTTTTAGTTATACATGACAGTAGAATCCATTTTATCATAATTATGCAAGCATGGAATATATCTTGCTCTAATTCAGACCCCAGTAACTCTCCTTTTTGATGATCATGACTGAGAGAAAGGTCCTGCTGGCATTTAGTTGGTGGAAGTCAAGGACGTAGCCCCAATGTTAATAGTGCTGGGGTTAAGAAATTTTGCCTAAGACAAGTTGGCAGAGCATTACTTTTGTGTCTAGCTTCAGTATCCAAACCCTCCCCCCCCAAAAAAATTCGTTTCTTTAGCATTCTGTGAATATGTTTAATTGGAATTCTTCATTGGTTGTTTAGTAGTGTGCAGTGAATTACCCTTTTTATACCTCCTTCACCACTTACTGAGTTATTGTGTTAGCTTTCTATCACTGTAACAATATACCTGAGAAAAACAACTTAAAGGAGGAAAGATTCATTTTGACTCACAGTTTAAGAGGTTTCAGAACATGACTACTTGGTTCCATTGTTGGGCCTGTAGAGAAAAGCTACTTACCTCATGGCACTGGAAAGGGGGAGAAAGAAGAAAGATCAGTCATGGATCCAATGACCTACTTTCTCCAAATCATCCCTACATCTTGATACCCTATTGAGTCATGAATCTGTCAGTGGATTCATCCAATGTTAAGGTATGAGTCCTCATGATTCAATTGCTCCCAAAGGTCCCACCTCCCAAAGGTTGGGTTGGGGACCAAGTCTTCAACACATGAACATTTGAGGGATATTTCAGATTCAAATCATAACAGTGATCTTGCATAAGTTATTTACACTTTCTTTTCTTGAGTTTTTTCATATGTGGAACAGGGAAAATAGTAATGTATCATATTTTTGTGTGCGCCTCTGAAGATTAAGGGAGTTATATAGAAATGCTTAGACAGTGCCTGGAACTTAGAAACCTCTCAATAAATATAAGCCATTCTTACCATTATGATCGCTATTAATTTGAAAAATAAAAGAAAAATGAAGGCTTAATATATAAAGCCTTCATTTCATAATGTAAAAATGAAAAGGGAACAAACTTGACACCATCTTGCTGACCAGACAGTATTGTCTGAGGGATCTGGATAATGAGGCTTGTGAATATTCTCTTCCTTTAGTACCTAGTGAACTGGGAATATGGACCAGATTGAATGGGCAATTTTCTTATTTTTTACTAGCCATATCTTGCAAACATTCTTAGAATACATCACAAAGTTTAAAAAGCAGAGAACAATAAATAAGAACATTATAAGCTGAAGTATGAAGATGACTAGGCCTTCCTTCCCCAAGCTTCTCAAACCCAGTGCTTTTTGTTCATCTTTGTGGGAGATGTGAAACATGTTCTATCTTGAGTTCCATTGCTTCTGCCATCTACTTCCAAACATTCAGAATTCTGGAGTGCCAATCCCCTGGGATTGCAATTCAGTGCCGAACCTTATGCCTTAATGGGATTCATAGATTGTTTTGTGGTCTCTATCATATCCTTAGGTGGGTGCTGCCTTTCTCTGTGGATCCCAAGATCACATTGCAGACCCAGATTCCAAGGAGAATAAAGAGGCAACATCTTACTCTTTCCCTTGTCAAATATATTTTATTTTTTTCCTTGACCCTCTATTTTCTGACTCTCCCTTTCAGTCCGTGGGTCACCTTTTCTATACTTGCTCCTCTGTGATACTGGGTTTCCACTGGTAGAAGTCTTAGGTAAATTATCAGTTTGCTGTGACATATTTTGGACATTTTTATTAAAATAAAACAGAAATGCGGAAAGCATAGGTAATAGTATTTGTGAAATGAGCTGTATTCATTGCGAAACTGTGTAACCAGTCTATTTCTTCACAAATTCTGTTTTAGTTTTACCTGTTTTTACCTGTCTCCTCTCCAGGATGAATCTTCTGAACTCCAAACATTAGAGTTGATTTGTTCTTGAATATGTTTTAGCCCGATTTCTCTTCATGTGATAGCATATGGTTATAAGCTCTGTATTTGTGTGTGTGCACATGCATGCCTGTGGACCAGGGATCAAATCTAGGGGCTTGTGCTTGCTAAGTGAGCTTGGTACCACTGAACTACAGACCTAGTCCTTAATCACTATGCTTTTTTTTAATTAGTTATTTTTATTTATACATAGCAGCAGGATTAATTTGACATAATTATAAAAGCATGGAATGTAATTTGTTCTACTTCAGTCCCAAGTACTTCCCCCTTCCCTCCCCTCTTCCCTTTCCTCTACTCTACTAATCTTTTTGCTATTTACTTATAGCTTTTTTTTTTTTAAATTAGTGTCTTGTGGATGTTCATGATGGTGATATTCACTGTGGCATATTCATATATGTACATAGGAAAGTTATGTTAGATTCGTTCCACTGTCTTTTCCTATCCCATCCTGCCTCCTTTCCCTTCCTTCCCCTTTGTCTACTCTACTGATCTTTCTTTTATTTTTTACCACCCCCCCCATTTAAATCACTATGTTTTAACTAAAGAAAAGATTATTTCACAGATCACTTGAGTAGTTAAACTGTACATTTATTATCTAATGATGTCACAATCTCCTAGAAATGTTGAATCTCCTTAGTGTGACTACAGGGTGATTATTCTCCCCTGGGTCTGCCCTCTAAGTAAAGCTTCCTTTGTTTATCCTGTTTTTCCTTTAGCAGAGGACTGCTCAACCTCCATCCTCTGAAAGAGGGTGTACATGCATGCTGGTGTGGGAGGAGGGCATAAAATAACCCCATGGCCCTTCATGAACCTTTCATTTGCCACTGGAAACAGGACACATTAGTACCCACAGATGTTCCACTTGGCACAACCAAAGTTTCATGGATGGACTTTAGAAACTTAATTTATGAGGTTCCAGTATAAGGCTGTTAAAGAATTTTAGACAAGGAAATTAAAGAATTATGATTATGGCATGAGTTAATTAAATACAACAGAGTTCCCATTTTTTGTTATCTTGTTAATCCATTTTTATTTAATTTAGTCCTCCCTCTTTGCCTATCCATCTCATATACTCATTTTAGTTTTAGGTACATTGATCTATGTATATGAACTATAATATTTTCCTTTAGAGTCATCCCAAATCATGAAAGAAAAGCCAAATTTAAATGATATTACTTTGTTTTCCATAGACTTACTCCAACATAGTGCTATACAAAGAGGAGATACTCAAAAATATACATTGATTTGATTTGTAAGAAAAATCCAGATTTTTTTTTTTTCCAATATGGGTGCAGAGGGGAGTCAATAACATTCAACCAGATAAGATTGAACTAGGCACTACGACAGCAGGAAGTGATTAGGTTCTTTTAAGGTATTTCACATGGTCTTTTGAAGGGATCAGCTTTTGAATCTGTAAGATTACATTTATTGCAGTGGTGGCTTCCCTTCTATGTTTAGACATGAAAGTGAATGTCCTTGTTGAACAGTAAACACAGGAGAATGACTATTGACAGAAGTATGTAAAGTATCTTGTAATTCAGTAGGAGAATCAAAGTCTGCTTCAGTTCTTTGCATCCTAGGGATTCAGAAAGGATTAAGGTAACAATAGCTAGAACCTACACAAGAGAGTAACTGAAGGATAGCAGTCCTTGAACCTCAGAAGCCTGGGTGAAAGGAATTGGGCAATTAAGGTCTTTAGGAAATCTAATGGGGTCATTTGTGAATGCCATCTTCATGGAACTTGGCAAACTGTCATCTCAGAGATCAAGGGAGGTCACTGGCTTGAGGGTTGGTGGAATGAAAGCAGAGTGACTGTTTCCTGCCGAGTTTGTCTAAAGACTCTTAGCTTTTGTCTGATGAGAGTTATTTTTTTCTTTTTCTTTTTGACAGTATCTGGGAGTTAAAGATACAATGCCTTTGTAAAGTGAGCTCTCTTGATTTTCTACCTAGGTCGCATTATATTCAAAGAGCCTACATTTATTTTTCCCCTTGTGATTACTCAAGCTCGATCATTCATAACTAATTGAAAATAGCCAATCACTACATCTTTATTAAATGTAAATGATATATCATGCTAAACACAAAAGTGCAGTGTTAAAAAAATTCTTATTTTAGCTTAAATTCTCAAATATACCCTTGCTATTATCAAAAATCTGGATGAGGCTATTTCCTATTACTTTGGATAGGCATAGAGGAATTTGAGAATGGGAATTGTGGCATTTACTGGTAAGTGGATGGAGTTAGGGAATATCATGCCAAGTGAAATAAGCCAACCCGAAAAAACCAAAGACCGAATGTTTCCTCTGATATACGGGTGCTAATTCACAATAGGGACAGGGGTAGGGAAGAAAAGAGTTACTCTATATTAGGTAGAGGGGAGTGAAGGGAGGGGAAGGGGTTTGGGGTTAGGAAGGATAGTAGAATGAAACAGACATTGCCCCTCATGTACACATATGACTGCATGACTGATGTGATCCTACAATATGTACAATTAGAAAAATGAGAGATTATACTCCATTTATGTATGATCTATCAAAATGTATAAATGCATTCTCCTATCATGTACAAAAAATTAGAACAAATTAAAAAAATTAAAGAGAATGGGAAAAGGTAAAATTATAACATTCAACTCGAGTGTCATGCATTTTAAATGGGGCTAGGACAGAGGGTATAAATGGGTATGATTACAAGGGATATGAAAAAATCATCTGAAGAGAGGGAGAAGCAATTGGGCAGAAGGAAGAAATTAAGCAGATGCAGGGGAGTTTTCAAATATTTGAAAAAGGAAAGAATTAGATTTTCCTCTTGATGCAGAGGAAAATTGGTGTTATAGAGAGGTAATTAACTTTATGTAGGAAACAGTTCAATTTGTCTTGGGAAGGGTCGTCATGCCTATACAAGTACACAAGGATGCTAGACCTTATGAGGTGGGGCCCTTGAAGTCATAGAAGACTTATGATAAAGTAGGAAATGTGTTGATAATATGTTTTTAACATGCATTTTTCCAAGGCATGGGAAAGTCTGGCACAGGACAGCTTGTCATGAAGGAGGTTGCCTGGCAGCTGTTGTAACCCATCTGTGGAGTGATGGAAGTTCTGCTACCATGGTGGAGGTGGAAATGAAGGGGAAGTTTGGATTTGAGAGACATTCCCATGAATCACTAACAAGATTTGTGAAATGACAGATGCAGAGAATGAAGGAGTAGGAGGAGTCTAACACAATTTCAAAGTCATAATCTGGATGACTGGGAGATTGAATACCAATTGAGAGTTGGGAAAGCCATGGAAGGGAGACATGGATATTTTTAAGGGAGAGAAGAAGAGCAGAGGGAGCAAGGGGAGATGTATGCATGAATGAATTTGCTTTATATGAATTTTATTTTTGATAGTCAAGTGGAAAGATATGGTAGTCAGTTTAGAGTTTTGGAATTGGTTCAGATGCAGATGCAGATGTGAAACAGCACTATTGGTAGAAGGTCCTGCAAGGGATATGAGAACAGAATGATGAGGGAGCAGCTTGTATAAACCCCATACTAATGGGTACCTAAACCCCATACTAATGGTCTTTTGATAGTTTGGAGAAGTTTCGGTAACTGTGTGGAGAGGGTGGCATTGGAAAATGGAGGGCTTCAGGAGTTCCTTATTTTTAAACTATGTTGCAGGCTCTGATAGATTTGTCTTTTGTTTCAGCAACTAAAATAATAACAATTCCCAAAGCCCCAATTTGCCAATCACAATATTCCAATAAGTGATTTTAATTCATCTTGGGCGTATCCGAAGAATCATTACTATTATGAATAATTTTACACAGAGATTCTTGCTTTTCACTCTTAATGAGTTGTAAAAGCAAAGCATAACTTGACGAAAATCTTATCCTGAAAGACATCTAACAACAAATACTTCTTGCCGGATCATCTGCTCTGCAAGATAATTACCCACTCTGTACATTATCCTTGCAATGTCTCAAGAATAAAGGAGTGACAGTTAAACAAAGGAATGCCTTTATCTTTGTTGTTTCTATCTATGGAAATTTGAGCAGTTTTTTTTTCAAGTGACCTACAAAATGGTGTAAATGGAAACCCATTACGTATAGGGAGCATGTATTATACAGATATTTGCTTAATTCCAGTTCCTCTAGCTCCTCGTTGTAGCTCTATTGAAGGCACTTTGAAGTTAGACAGCAACTCACCATTAATTAGTATGACTTTGGAGTTTGTTCACATTGGTTTGGTTCATCTAAATGAAGTTACTTTCTCAGGATGGGAGCAGAGGTGTTGGGTTGACCAAGTGTTGAGCAATTGAAAGCCATTATTTATACCATAGCTGCACCTTTGGGACTGAAGAAGTTGTGTTTTTTAATTTTTGTTTTTTTTAATTCGAAATAATCATCAGGTGATTAGTGGAGCTAAGCACATCCTAATGAGTTGATTTACTCATCATCTGGATAGATAAGGCTATGCTGTTTGGGTGATGGAAGATTTAGAACATCAGACACCTCCTAAGTAAAAATACTAATTTCAAAGTGCTTCTGTTCTGCCATAGAAAGCATAAACTTTGAATGCTGTGGTGGTAAGATTTCTCAAACTCTACTTCAGTTACTCAAAATATTTACTAATGTGTAAGGCCAGCCTTGTTTTGAAATATAATTCTGATAAGTTATTGTAAGCAGACATTTTTGGTTCAAGCATCATGAACTTTCAGATGATCAAAAACCAAGCTGGGGCTATTTAAAAATAAGAATTTCATGTTTGCAGCACAGGTGTTTTTGTTTTTATCATAAGACCCATTCCCAGTTTTTCAGGAAGAAAAGTAACAATTACAAACTTCTGGGACCCAGGTGGCCAAATTATAAAAATAGTGGATGATGGTTTTTTTTTTTTCCTTTCTTTCTTTTTTTCTCATTGTTGTGTCAAAAATATCTGTGCATGGACTCTTTAGAGGTCACAGAAAAACGATTTGGATGGTAACTTTCATCTGCAGAAATGGAAATTTCATGATTCACATCTATGACCACATGTAAGTTTGGATACAGAGGTGGCCCCAGGTGGTGTTTTTGATCTAAGCATGAACATAGCCACAGGGTGCTCTAATATTAGCAAAGGGGACCTAAGGGGGATGATTTAAGGCTCTATTTTTGTGGTTCCACAGTGCTGTGAGGAGTTGCAGAAAGTGACCCTGTCCCATCACCTCAATTCCAGAGATACTCACTAAACTGACATTAGGCTGATGGCTACTTGTCATGAGACTTCCCTGTCAGAGTGAATTCAGCTGATGAGCTATGAACATGCTTACAGTCAGATAATAGATGAAAGAGCCCAAAGATAAACGAGGTGCTTACAGAAAACCGGCCAAAGTTGTTTAAAAGTGGATGGCAAAGGCCGTTAATTCTCATCAGGCAGTTTCAAAAGGCAGTGGGGGCTTGACTTCTTACTTAAGAGCACATTATCTTACCTTTGTAAGAGAGTGGGGCCCTGATGTTATGTTGAAAGGGTGAGCGTGCCTTTTTAAACTGATACTAACTTAGCATGATATTCTCTTGAAGGGAGAAAGGGAAAACTTTTTTCCAACCTTGATAAAGTTATGGCCACCCTTACAGCCTAATATTTTGACCAGTTTATATCACATAAAATACTGCTCCTTTTTCTCTCCCACTGTGGATGCTCAGATGATATCTGGATGATATTAACATGGACTTTGATCATCTTTTCAGGAGCTGATCATATCTGAACTCAAGCTGAACACTCTTCTAGGTTCTCTCTTATTTCTGTCTTCACACTTTAGAATGTGGATTAAATCATAGGTTACTCACACTCCCCAACTCCACACGTGGAAATAGCTTACGTGCCTGTTTACAGTTAAGTTGCATTTTGGGTTGGTATCTGTTACGTCACTTATTACTAGCATAAAAAATTAAAAATAATTTTAAATTTGACAAGTAGATTAGGATTTTTTTTTTTTATCTCACAAACATGAAAGTAGAAGTTTGCCCACAGTTTGGCAAAGGACAGAGTTTTCATAGCTTTTCTTTTCCACTTTGGCATATACTAAATTTGAAACTCAGAAGAATGTACTCGGAATGGAATTTTAAAGACAATGAAGGAAAAGCATCAAAACATAATCCTCCAAATAGGAGACCAGAAAGAGAGGCATAGGGATTCTAGATAATTCAAAGTGCTGCACACAGGAGAGATTCTCCTGTGTTCTCATTTGCTACATCCTATTTTATCAGAATTTATTCCTTCATGAAGTAAACACTGACTGATTTCTGTGTGCAGGTTTGTTGGACTGCAGGCTCGAGTTACAAAGAAAACTTGGGCACTTGTTGCAGAGTTTACAGTGTAGAAATAGGGATAGTTGGCTACCACTACTCTGGAGTGTCCTAGACACTCTGGGAAGATGAACAAAGTCTAGTCAGCCCAGGCTGGAGGAAACAGGGGAGACAACATGGAAGAGGCATATCTGCCCTCCTGGAGTCTGGGAGAACAAGCACAAGGCCAAGTCAGCTTGGAGTCCAGTGTTGGGGGGGAATCACGCAAACAGGTTGCTAAAGAGCTAAGGCCTCAAGGAAAAGGAAGGCGTGGGAAAGAGTGAGTAGAGAAATGTAGCCTCAGGGTGGCAGAGGATGAAGACAGCCCAGTCTCAACGCCTTTCTGGGGTTCATAGTTGGACCCTTAAAATTGCTTGAAATGTTCCAGGGGCTTCCACATCACTCAAAGAGCAGAAACCTAAAGGCCCTCCACAGTTGGCTTCCCGCCACCTCTCTGATCTCTCACTCCACTCCAGCTGCCACTGGCTCAATGTCATTCACTCTTCAACCCCTCCAGGCTCTAAGTACCCACTGTTCCTCCTCTTCATTGCTGGAACACTCTTCGTCTACAGGTTTGGCTCACTCTCTCGTCTCCGTGGGGGCTTGGCTCAAATGCAACCTCCTCCTTCAGGCTTTCTCTGAACACTCTACCGAAAATTCCAGTCCTTTCCCTTCTCTACTCTGCTTCTGACATCTTTTTCTACTGCTTTTCCATCTGTTTCTCCAGTAGCACTCTTGCCATTAAGGTTTCTATGTATATGATTTGTTTGCTGAATGTAAGCTCCTGAAGGCAGAGGTTTTAGTATGTTTTGTTCCTCAATGATCCCCAGTGCCATTTCTGGCACATAGAAGGTGCTCAATGAATATTTATCAAATGCATTCTTAACTTTACACATGAAACCAAGCCACAAAGAATTCCAATACTATTAAAATTATATTTTGCACATTTTAATCATGTTATATATAGCAAATTGTCATATACATTTGTCTATTTATGTATTCCTTTTATATGGAATATATAAAATGTTTATTATAATGGGAACTCAAGAACCAAACTAGAATAATTTTGACCACAGATGATTTATGTATTGTCAGTTGCTTTTGAATCCTAATTCTATGTAAGATCCAACTCTATAATTCTGAAGGCAATGGAGAGGCTCTGAAGGATTTCAGATGGGAACTTGACATAATTAGCTTTATGTATTTGAAAAGATCACCTTGACAGCAGTGCAAGAGTACTTTGGAGGAGGGTTGAATTAGACGCAGGGCTATTGGAAAATGTTGCCAAATTCCAAGAGACAATGATGACCTGTACTAAGGTAATGGCAATAGAGATGGAGACAAATGGATAGATTTGAGAGCTATAAGGAGATATAATTCATAGAGCTTGGTGGTGAACCTGTGGACTTTAGCTATCTATATAGTCTATCCACATACCACCTAGCTATATGAAATATCATTTGCAAAATTGTGCTTATCTATATGATTATATAAGCACAGATGTTGGATAAGCCTAAAACTAAATAGTTCTGGATGGAGAGTAAAGATAAGAAAACAGACTTAAGACTGAGATAATATTGTGATTCTAATCAGAATGCTAATGTTAATAAAAACAAAGATGTTCCAGTTAACTAAAGTCTGTAGCAGTAAATCATCAATTCAAAATAAGACCTATTTCCAAAATCATTTGGGGTTTCTTGTTGCAAATTGGGATGGATTTTTCAAAGGTACAAAGTTGCAAGATGTGGTTAGGTTTCTATCAACCTATATTAGTTAAAACATAACTGAAAAGCATATTTATGGCATAAACAAATTCCAGAAGGCCAATGTTATAAAAATATTAATTTAATAATAAATAAAACATGAAAAGCCTACAAGATTTTGGAAGACATTAATTTTTAATGTTGGTCCTTGAAAACTAGCAGATTTGATTAGATAAAAATAAGGATGTGTGTGGAAATTTGGATATTATGAAGTGACTTTCCTTCAAAATATACGGTGGTAGATTCTTCGTAGGAAAAGATAGAAAAAGATGAACAGTTTTAGTTACATAACGTGTGTCAATTGAGTGGCCTGGGTGCCAACAAAGTTAAAGTCTTCTTAGCATCAGTCAATATTTTCTTTGAACCTAGATTTGGGAAAGTATTAATCCTATTCTATTTTGCTGAGGTCAAACTATGTTTAGAATATTATAACCTGTATTGGATGCCACACTTTCAGAGGGTCATAAGCAATCTAAAGTGTGTTCAAAGTTGATAAATCAAGAATCTGAGATGATTAGATAACCAGGAAATATTTAGCTTGGGAGAGAAAGGGCTAAAAGACATGAAGGTATCCTGCGTGAGAGGATTCTGTAAGACCCAAGAATAAAGTTAAGGTGAATATGAAATGGGACTAAAAGAGAGTAAGAAAAAAGGCAGCATTCTGAGAGGGAAGAAAGATCGTGATGGAGAAACCATGTTGAATTATACAGCTTCTCCTGCCAGCCACTGGGTGGGACCATTAGCCCAGGGCAGTGTGGTTTCCTAAAGAATTAAGATGAATAGCCTCAGGGTGGTGAGGGAGCTACAACTGCACATTAACAATATGGATACCAATGAGCTACTCACTTGCCTGTGTCGCCACCCATATGCTCTTCTTCCTAGAGATAGAATGGCACCTAAAATTTTTCAAAAAGTTAAGTATATGTCACATTTAAAAATAGCTTTAGGGGGAAAAAAATCTAGAAATTTTGTCATTTGTGTTAGCATCAGACAACTTTCACATGTCTAACATTGAGCTTGATTCTTTTCACTAAGGATTTCAGAAATTTATTGGAACCATCCTTAAACTTAATTTTCAAGCTGCTTTGTCACAGGGAAAAAATTACTAATAATTTTTAATCAAATGGGGGGTGATATGTGTGAAAGATATTTGAAAAGTATTGTTACAAAAGTATGACTTATCATTATATGTTTATGAATATATGATTACTATTGTTAATGTTTCTTCAGAATTTATTATTTTATTCCTTTTTATCTTTCTATACAGAATTTGGGATTTTTCCCCTCCTTAGAAGTCATTAGAATATCTTAGGCTGAATAGTATAAATTTGAAGAAAATAATGTTCATGAAATACTATGTGGCCTCACAACTACCTAGTTCTGGCCTTTTGAAGCTACTTTACATAAAGTAAACCTAACAAATATAACTTGATTTCTTAGTGAGTTTTTATTAAGCTCTCAAGCCCATGGTAGTAACCCAAAGTATGGAAATACCCTTATGACACTTGTATTCCTAGATAATATGAAAATAAATACACCAAAGACAAAAATAATTATAAAATTTAATAAATAAAAAACTAGGCATTTATTAAATCCTATTGGGTTTTTTGTTGGGCTAATTATGAGTGGGGCGAGGAGATGAGAGATGAAGTTGTGAGAAGTTAAGGAGCAACTTAATGGATTGAAAGATGAATTCATTAAAGATGATTAACAGGGTATAAATATAGGAGAGAATAACCATTAGTAAAATGAGAAGGATGCATGGATGGTACCAGCGTGCTTCCAACCATTGTTGCCTGTAAGAGAAACTCCCCTTCCTGTGTTCTTCTTTCCTTCTTTCTTCAAAATTCACCTTGTCACAAAATACTTGTTAATGTTTTGTGGCCTATCAACTCTAAAATTATTGACTTTCTGCTATGAAAAGTGAAGATATAATTTGAATCCCTCCCCTGCCTATAATTTGAACACTTTATTGATAGTAAATGTTTTCCATAAACCTTTTATTCACTCCAAAAAAAAATTCATTATTCTGTTTCTAGAAACCAAAGACACAAAGTAAAGGAGGTTATTTTCAATGAAATGGAATGATGTTAAAAATGGATTACTGAACAGGTCATGCTGATGTTATAGTTGAACTTTTTTTCTATATAACTTTTAAGGAGTTTAAGCAGTTTAATAACATTCATTTTAAAAAAACACAGAGAGAAACATGGCCTTCATTATTAAATGCATATTGAATTTATTTTCTTGGTATTATTTCATTTGAAGGATGGCTTACTCTTCTACCCTCACAGTAAAAATTTATTTGCCTAACAGTATATAACCATGCTCTAGGGAAAGGATGTGACCTTGATTACTAAGTCCTGAAAGGATTTCTTATTTTCTGAAACTTCTTAGCATCTGGGCTGATTCAGCAATCTCTGGTCCTGGAAAGGAAGAAAAATTAATCTACTGACCTCATTAAGTCAAGTATAGTCTGTCTTGGTTGGTCTCTGATGTTTGGGATTTGAAAACAAGTTCTTAAAATTCCAGGTTGGGCCTAATTTCTATACCACAGGTTCCTTTAGATGTAGTTCTTGGAAATGTCTGTCTTATCTCTTTCCAGAGACTGGATTTTCTTGGGTTTGCTAGAAAGGTAAGCAAAAAACAGAGGCTCAGGGAAATCCCAACCACATCAAATTCCATTCCATTCACTTTACCTTCCCAGACAGAAACAGTTTGAGACTAAACTTCAAGAGAGATGTTTTTAATTCATTCTGCTGAGTCCTGTTTGTTTGAAACGTTCTCTGGCTATATTAGTTTAAAGCAGACCATCTCTGGAAATGCTGTTGGAGAATCATGAAGGATGCTACATTATTTTGCCAAGTCTCTCCTGCCCCCCTTTTAAAAAATCTTTGTTACTGGGCCTTACAGGTATGAAAGAAAAATTAAAGATTCAGGGACAAAAGCCCTCAGGAAAAAATTCATTTATTTCTTATTGCAAGGAAGACTAGAATTCAGAAGGACTAGCTCTTATTCATGGTCCTTTTGGGGGTAAAACTTTCACAATTGTTGAGGCAAGAGTTTGTCCACCTACAATGGAAAGAAAAAGAAATAGTTCCTTATTTCATGGGCCCATTGTGTCCATTTCAAAGGCATCAGGGAAAAAGTTCTATGTTAGGGAGACAGTAACTTCCTGGAAGGCACAAAGTTTCCTCTATTTTGGGAATTAGAGGGAGACGTGGTTTCCCTGCTTTTGCCTTTGATTTTGTTTTAGCTTTATTGCCTCTTTTGTAAGGTACCTTTATTCCCTTCTGATCAGGGGACAGGATGTGATGTGAACACTTGCTCAATATGGCAGCACATCTATTCTCTCAATGGAAAGCTAAAACTTTGCCTGGGAGGCAGAGGGGCCCAGTTCCTTTGAACTACTGAGTTAGAGGATATCTGAGAGGAATATGCCTCCTTACTTAATTCCCATATCCTTGTCCACTTAGGAACAGTAGTTTGTTGTGACATGACTTATCACTCTGTGGTAACTAACTACTTCTACCCACGGGTGTGCTTTCTTTCCTCTTTACTGGGATTCTTGAGGTATACAACAGCATTCCTATAGCTAAGTTTATGTCTACTCTGCCAGAGAACTGGCTCATTTGGTTCAGTATTTAATTATATGCTATCTAAAACTGATAAATTTTAAGTAGCATTTAAAATTGATTTGTAAGAGAAGCATTTTTTCAGCAACCTGAGTGTCTTCCATATGCAAGTAAAGAGTACTATTCATTTCCTACTAAATTCAGTGGATCAGATGAAGAGCTGAGTTGTTAATGCTTGGCTGGCAAAGGATTGGTTACTGATAATTCTGTCACTGGCTAACCTAAAAAAAACAGCCACTGAGCATTTGCTCCCATTTTCTCAAACACAAAGGAATCTCTGTGGTAATTTCATCACTGATGGTGAATTGCTTCAGGAGGCCTACAGTTAAAGAATTATAAAGGCTGAAAATTCTGGCGCATGATGGAAGAAGTACTGCTGATAGAATAGTTTGAATCTGTTGCTTGGTAAGAAGGATTTGGAAAATTCTTATTTTCTGTGTAATCAGATGGAAGATTAACTCTTGAATGAAAGGATGATAAATAAAGTTCCCTGATACCAGGAAAGAGAATCTGAATAACGCATTATTCTGAAACTGCGATTGCATTATCTCAAGTTTTACAAAGAAGTTTCACTTAAGCTGTGAAACCTTAGCATCTGAAATATTTAGCTCACTTCTTAAGTGTCTTTAGCCATCAGTCCCTGTGCCGGAAATACAATGAATCCTTTGGCAGTTTACCCAGCAGTAGGTGGAGGAGTTGCTTTTAAAAATGATCATTTGCTCCTATAAACTTTCTTTCACATACACTTGCCTCTGTAAAACTGCATTTAGCCTGAATATTTGGTCTCCATTTAAACTGTTGGGAATGAAGGAAAGGTGGGAGGAGAGAGGAAAACCAGAGTTAGACGTGGTTATCAGTGTCACATTGTCATGTTGCTGCTTCTTAATTATGGAGGAAATAGCTTTCCTTTTTTTTTTCTTCCAGTACATTCCAAAGAGCAGTAGAAAAGATAATTAATACATTTGCTGCTCATAAAAATCAAACTCCATTAACATGATTTAGGAGGGGCTTATCAGAGCAAAGCTGCCAATATTGAATGGTGGAGTGAGTATTCTATCAACAGTTTGTAAAGGGAAAATTTATGTATTTTAGTTGCCATAAAAACTGAGATCAAAGCATCTTGAAGCTTTTCCAATAATTAGAATGACAAAAAGTCAGAGGAGAAAGGGTAATTATTGTTCCCTAGTGCAAGGTCTCATGAATAGAATCAGCCTTTGCTTCAGGATTCAAACACTCTCTGGTGGTCAGTGGAATAAGGCTTCACCCTGCTTACCTATTCCGCTTACCTGGTGGTGTGTTCAATGTTTATTAGGCAAATTCTCCTTGCAACACCACTGCTGAGGTTTCAAATAGGACTCAGATATATTTGCTGCTTTCAATAAATTCCTGAGTAAAGTCCTTATGTTGGGGATTCATGGTTTAATAATTAGTTAGAAAAGTAGTTTATCCATTGCTACTGTTAAACAAAATTTCCAACTTTGACATAAAATTGCAAAGGCTTAGTTTGGAGTTGGTCTACTCCAGTGGGCAATAATGTATTTACCGAAAGGCCTTGCACATTTTTATACTTTCCCACTGGAATCCAGGATACAGAGACCTGCTCCTATGAAAAATGCTGCCTATAAAAGCGTGGCATCCTGAAACCTGGCCAAGTTGAGTTTCATAATGATAGTATAAGTTGCCACTCAGGGGTATATCATTTCCAATAAAAATAAATAAATCTGTTATTGCTTCCAATCTAGTGGGTACCAAATACACAGAAAGACCCTTTCTCAATGAAAAGGTAGAGAGACCATGGAACCAGTTGGGACCAGCAGAAAAGGCAAGATGGCACACCATCAAGGCCTGGTATCAATAAGCATGAGAGTCAGGCTAATGCCAAAGCTCAGCAATTATGTTCTACCGCATATGCCCTGCACTGCTTCTTAGATAAGATCTTATTGAACATTAGCATGACTGCCAGCAGGTGCAGTCTGGAAATGAGGCCTTCAGTCATGGAATCACAAAGAAGGGAAATGCAGAGAGGTGAACCCTAAGATCCTAGCACAGTCCAGGGGCCTGGCTCATGAATATGAATGCCCATTCCACAGGGCACAACCCTCAGGTGAAGGAGGGTGCCTCAGCCTGGCATGCTTGAAGGTTGGTGGGCTCAGGAAACTGCTGGGGCTGGCCTTCATCATGTGGTACAGGAATCTCAACATTTGCAGCTCTAGGTAGTAGCTCTTTTCTTTATAACACCATGGTTTCCTAATGATTCAGGGCCCTGAGACTCTTTGTTGAACAATTTTCAGTTTGTGAGCTCACCTCCAGCTCCCCCTTTTTACTCTGGGTCTCAGCCTCCTCCCACTTTTCCAGTTTACTTTCTAGTGCGAGATTTTCTTCTAAGTATTTTCTTCAGAATCTCTTTTGCCTTTCTTCTGGCTGCCCAAACACCAAACTGCCTCAAGTCACATGAGGCAGAACACAGAAGAAAAGGCCACCCATTGATATCTGTCATTGGCATTCCTGCCAATTTACTGCCTAATTTCCAATGTGGAAGCAGTTTTATTTCTTGCCTTGTCCCACAGACTTTAGGCTGAAAGATGCAATAATATTTCATGCCAGGTGACAGAATACTCACTTCTTACATGTGATTTTCCCTTTTATTTAAATAATTATAGTACAGTACTATGTAAAATATAGAATATTAAAGTACATACGATATAAAGTCCTCTCCTTTATAACATCTTCCATGTTCTCAAGAGTTTTCACAGTTCACTATTTGGTGTGTGTGGTTTTGGACCAATTCATAGCCCTACAGATGACATATATTTACATATATGTATAAATGAACAGGTTTGACTAAAAAGATCCTACCTATTATCAATGGGAAACTCCCTCTCCCAAAACCTGCTTTGGTTAAACAGTAATACATAAAAATATTTTTAACTTATGATTCTCAGCTTTTAAAAAATGTGACCCAGAGAAAGAAACATTCTACTTCATAGCCTAGCACAACGATGATTTTGTATATATTTGTATAAAAATGAAAAGTGATGTCATGAAGCACAGTACTTCCCCTTAGTATGTTCAATTCACTCTAATGTTTATTGTTCTGATCTATTTCATTCTATGTTTTTAAATTTAAAAAAATGTCAGTGATAACCTGCTGGATTGACTTTATGAGTGATTTGTAGATTGTGACACAGTTTTAAAAACTCTGATTTTAAGAGACCGTCTAGGAGAGCGAATCCAGGAAATTCCTTGGTTTCCCATTCCTAAGTACCACCTGTTCTTTTTGGTGTCAATGTCTGAGCGTATGGGGGTATATTCCAGGACGTCAGAGGAGTTTCATAGCTTCTCTCTAAATTTTCTTGCATACACAGTTTTTGTGTGCCTCTGTGTGTTTTTATAGGCTGTGTTTTATGAAAGGTATAAATTCTGCAAAGGATTTGTGTCCTAGAAAGTTTGATTTGGTTGTCAGATTGCTTTCCTAGAAATATATACACATTTCTGTTTTAGATACTTAAACGTGCACGGGAACTTCATATGCCCAGGTAATAATAGCAGAGCACTCAGGCAGTGCTTCCATTCATTCTTGACAACCACTCTTGTCTAACCAGTCCACAGACACTTTGTAAGTGTTGCTAATGAACACATCACTGTGAAATAAAATTTAAGGAAAGAGGATATATCCTTATTGCTTTAGGAAGTTGTACTTTAACAATAATCCAAGTGACTTTCCAGGTCTGTGGACAAGATCCAGTTAATCCATCTGACATAGCTTTTGTCTTATTCAGAGATGTGTCCTCAGTAGGTAGCTGGTGCTCACAAAATGATTGATGGATGAAGAAAATGAATGAAGTGCATATTCCTTAATGGAAAGACTTACACTGATTTTTTTTTTTATCACTGTAATTCTGAACAAAGAGCTGGAACATGATTGGCGTTCAATGAACATTATAGACTGAATTAAATACACTGCATGAGACAGTACAGGAATGAAAAATAAAGTGGTAATCTCAGATTCCCTCATAAAATATGTAGCTATTTTATATAATGTAAGTGCATACATAATTGCTGTTTTCACAAATAAGAAACCAAATGCCAATTTAAAATTTAGTATATGCAAGACACTTTA
>JAJEJO010000586.1:151319-202957 GCA_020662805.1 Glaucomys volans | reverse complement strand
TTCCTTTCATATTAGCACTCCTGTTCTTGAACAACTCTGGATGGACACCCTCATGTGTGTGTTCCACTGATATGTCCATTCTTAAAATAGAATTTTATGACCTCACATCTCTCAAAATGACTTTAATGTGGTTTAAAATAAGTACTCATTTTCCTTTTTAATGGTAGCAAGAGGTATTATTTTCAAGGGGTAATTGCCAGTGTAGAGAAATGTTTACTTTTGTTGTATGTCATGTGTTCAGTATTTAATATATCATTTTGGTTCTTGGTAGAGAACAGTCACCCAGGTAAGAAGCTAAGGACTCTGTAGCCACTACAAGACATACATTTTAACCCTGAAGTTCAAGTGCTCAGGATTTGGACTTGGGCTGCACATAGCAAAGGTGCCAGTCCAGTTGGCAGATATACATTTTGGTTTTGCAACTGTATAAAATTTTTTTGAGCTATCATTTAGAAGATTTTACACACGCGCGCGCGTGCGCGCACACACACACACACACACATACACGCATACTACTTCTTAGTTTCTCTTTTTCTCTTGAGAAATTATAATATGCAGCAACACTGACTTATACTCTTGTGGTAATCTTTGACAAGAGGTGAGCCACAGCCAGCCCCTTTGGATGGAGCTCATACTCTGTCCTGTTGGCTGCAATTGGGGCTCCCTATTGTCTTTTTCCATATCCATCCAGTCATTTTAGGTTTGAGTCTGAGACTCCTGAGAGTCTTGGGGATTTATTGGCAAGCCACCATGGTTCCCCTTTATACACTGACTTGAACTCTAAACTAGGATAAACAAAATGAATTGAATATTACTGCTACTCTGCCAGGTTCATTCCTTGGTCTGCTGCCTGGATCTCAGTCTTGGATTCATGTTTAGGTCACCTGGTAGCTTTTTATGATGCTGGGATCCAAAATTAGAGATTGAGCAATTCACTGAACAGAAATAATGAAAACATCTAGTGTGTAGCAAATGGAACCCAAAGAGTGTAATTATCACCAGAAATAGATCAAAGAAGGAGCAGATGGACTCTAAGAGATAAGGTAAAACCTTGTATCCTGCTGTCCTGAACAGCCTTCAAAACCGCATCAAGGTTTCCCAGTTTTCTTAAGACTTTTTGGCTTGTCTTTGATTAGTTTAGAATAAAGGGCAGATGATAATCCTGAAAAGAGAATTGGTTCCCTTTCTTGGGAGTAGTTTTTTTTTTTTTTAAATACAATGTACAAACATATGAATTTCACAATTAGAGAAAAGTTTGCTGAGGGATTTTCTGTAGTTTCCCTGTAAATTGCCTGTCCTGCAAACAAATCAAATTAGATTACAGACAGAATTCTTGGAAAGACTGTGCTTGTGAATCGATGTTAATTTTCATGGTTGGAATATAACATTATGAATAAAAATATAACTTCAGAATTCTTACTTTATTTTTAGGTTACTATATGAAACTAATAGTATATTAAATCCACTAGCATATTCTACTAAATGGCTTTCCATTAAATCCTGTATTCTTGACATCACACGTTAAATAAATTTCATATTCTCAATCTAATCTGTAGAAAATGTACTTGACCCACCTAGACATGCAATTAACTCCTAGTAATTGAAAACCATACATTTTAATTTTAGTAATATTTCTATCACAAAATATGATAATAAATAAAATGATGATGTACTCTGCTGGAGACTCTCATCAGGTTGATAACAAATAGAGCTCCTCAACCAGTAACAAAGTAACTGTACCACACACTCCTGCTTCCTGCTTATCTCCCTGGGCGGCATCTTACTAACGTGTGTACTCTTCAGGAAACAATGGAATCTGGTATCATTCGTTAATATCATTCATACCTTTTACTATTATCTTATTGTATGAAGCTGGCACTTCTATGGAAAATAACAATGAAGCTATCCAGCACAATTTAAAGTAATTATTCCATTCTTTTCATCCTATTAGCAAACCACATGCTCATTTTCCTATTATGGAATTTTCCCAAGACTTGATATCTGGAGTGTTTATCAATAGTCAAGCTTTTATCCTATCTATTTAGGAATAGAAAACAATACAACAAATAACAAATCTGAAAAACTGACACAAACTCTAATATATATAAGAAAATAACAGCAATTTTACTTATAATTTTTGGACACACTTTCATATTACTCTTTTCCCATCTTCTTTGTGACTGCTTACTCTGATGGTCTCCTTATGTGAGAATAATTTTGTAATGTCTCTCAAGATAGAAAAAATAAAGATAATTATCTGGCCTCCAGTATGGTTAATTTAAATTTATTTTGGTTATACCCTATACATTTTTAGGATTTCTGTCAAATGGAGGAAAACTTTTATATGTTGTTTTCATATATGAGCTATGGGATGTTGAAGAATTTTCCAGGTTAACTTCTGGCTACATACATTTTACATCTTGTTTTTCCTCCACTCTCACATAATCTCAAAATTCTGGACTGAAATAGACAGATAAAATTTAGTTCAGTAAAAATCAAATATGGTCAAAGTATGAATTTCTCAAGTACAAGTTAAAGGGCACTTGTTGGTGGATCAAGGGCTTTAGATGGCTTCATTTTAGTGTGATCCAACAGTATGATACAACCATAAAAATGGCTAGCATAATAAAGTCACATCAATGGAAATAGTTCCCAGATCACACGATTGAATAATCCCTCAAAAAGCTGTCTGATTAGAAGAATTTGTAGCATGATGTCCAATTCTGATGCCATACTATAATCCAATTCTGAATTATATCTAGAAGAGGTTGCTTAAACTGGTGAAGACATACTGATCCTTCTCAGAGTCTTTCAAAAAATGAAGGAGGAGGGCATACTTTCAACCTCATTTTATGAGACCAGCATTACCTGATATAAAGCCAAAGAGGGACACAACAAAAAACAAAACAAAACAAAACACACACATGCACAAAACTATAGGCCATTACCCCTGATTAACATAGATGGAAAAGGCCTAAATAAAATACTAGCAAATTGAACTCAATAGCATACAAAAGAGATCTTATACCATGATCTATGGGACTTGTTCCTGGAATGCCAGGATAGCTTAATATATAAATCAATAAATGTGATACATCACACTAACAAAATGAAGGAAAAAAGCCACATGATAATCTCAATGGGTAGAAAAAAATGGATACAAAAAAGTCATGTGACAATGTTATATATACTCTCACTGTAAATACCCTCAACAAATTAGGTATAGAATGAATGTACTGAATCATAATAAAGGCCTTATCTAACATCATACTTCATGGACAAAAAGCTGAGAGTTTTTCCACTAAAATAAGGAAGAAGACAAAGATGCCCATTCTTGCTACTTCTACTCACCATGGTGTTGGAAGTCCTAGCCAGAGCAATTAGGCAAGAAAAAGAAAGAAAGAATAAAATCCAAATCCAAAAGGAAGAATCAAAATTGTTTCACTGGCAGAATATATCATTATTTGTTTATTTTCTATTTTTATAGACTGTGTTTTGATTCATTGTACACAAATGGGTTTCAACTTTTCGTTTCTATGGTTGTGCATGATGTAGATTCATACTATTTGAGTAATCATGCATATACATAGGGTAATGATGTCTGTCTCATTCACCATCTTTCATACCCCTGCCCCCTCCTCCCTCTCATTTCCCCTTACATAATCTAAAGTTCCTCCATTCTTCTCTCACTCCCCACCCTCCACCTCCATTATGTATCATCATCCATTTACCAGGGAAAACATTCAGCCTTTGGTTTTTTGGGCTTGGCTTATTATACTTAAGCATGATATTCTCCAATTCCATCCATTGTATCTGCAAATGTCATAATATTATTCTTCTTTATGGGTGAATAATATTCCATTGTGTATATATACCACAATTTCTTTATTCATTCATCTGTTGAAGGGCATCTAGGTTGGTTCTACAGTTTAGCTATCATGAAGTGAGCTACTATAAACATTGATGTGACTGCATTACTGTAGCATGCTAATTTTAAGTCCTTTGGGTATAAAATGAGGAGTAGAATAACTGGGTCAAAAGATGGGTCCATTTCAAGTTTTCTGAGGAATCTCCACACTGCTTTCCAGAGTGGCTGCACCAATTTGCAACTCTACCAGCAATGTAAAAGTGTGCCTTTCCCCCCACAGCCATGCCAGCATCTATTATTGTTTGTGTTCTTGATAATAGCCATTCTAATTGGAGTAAGATGAAATATTAGAGTTGTTTTAATTTGCATTTCTCTAATTATTAGAGATGTTGAACACTTTTTCATGTATTTATTAATCATCTGTATATCTTCTTTTGTAAAGTGTCTGTCCTGTTCCTTGGCCCATTTATTGATTGGGTTCTTTGTATTTTTGGTGTAAAGTTTTGTAAGTTCTTTATAAATTTTGGAGATTAGTGCTCTATCTGAAGTGTGTGTGGAAAAGATTTTCTCCCACTCTGTAGGCTCTCTTTTCACATTATTGATTGCATTCTTTGCTGAGAAAAAGCTTTTTAGTTTGAATCCATTTCATTTATTGATTCTTGCTTTGATTTCTTGTGCTTTGGAAGTCTTGTTAAGGAAACCTGATCCTAAGCCAACATGATGAAGATTCAGGCCTACTTTTGGTGCAGGGTCTCTGGTCTAATTCCTAAGTCCTTGATCCATTTTGAATTGAGTTTAGTGTAGGGTGAGAGATAGAGGTTTAATTTCATTTTACTACATATGGATTTCCAGTTTTCCCAACACCATTTGCTGAACAGGTTATCTTTTCTCCATTGTATGTTTGTGGTTCCTTTGTCTAGCATAAGGTGCCAAGATCACACATCAGGAAAAGATAGTCTCTTCAATAAATGGTGTTGAGGAAACCAGATACCTATATGCATACACAAAAGTAACTCAAATAGGCTGAAGACCTAAATGTTTAGATTTGAAACTCTTGGAATCCTAGAAAAATATGTTAAGGGGAAAACTTTTGACATTGAAAATGCTTTTATGAATATGACTTTAAAAGCACAGGACAATGTAAGAAATAAGGGTGACTATAGCAAATAAAATTTTCTGCACAAAATGAATAGGCAACATATAAATGGAAAAAATTGCAAACCATATATTGGAGAGGGTAATAACCAAAGTATATAAAGAACTCACATACTCAGTAGCAAAAATGTGAGTAACCCAATTGAAAAATGGGCAAAAAACCCGAATAGTTTTCCAAAGAAGACATATGAATGGTTAACAAGTATATGAAAAAGTGTCAACATCACTAATCATGAGGGAAATACAAATCATGAGATGCCACTTCACACCTGTTAGAATGGGTGTTAGCACAAACCAAATTATAAATCCTGTACACTCCTGGTGGGACTTTAAATTGGTATGATCATTATTAAAAACAGTGTGGATGTTCCTCAATGAAAATGAAATGACATGAGATCTGGCAATCCCACTTGTGGGTATATATCCGAAGGAATTTAATCGGCATCTCCAATTGATACCTGTACTCATATGACCATTACAACATTATCCATTAGATACAAAATGTGGAAACAACCTAAGTATCTGCCAGTGGATAAATTTATAAAGAAACTGTGGCCAAAATACCAAGGAATATTATTCATCCTTAAAAAAGAAGGAAATCCTGAGATTTGCAACAATAGGAATGAATCTAGAAGACATTTTGCTGAATGAAATAAGCCAGACCCAGGAAGACAAATACTTCTTGATCTCAATTACATGTAGAATCTAAAGAAGTTGAGCTCATAGAAACTGAGAATAAAGGGTGGTTACCAGGAACTCAGGGCAGGAAGGAAGTGAAGGCAAATGGGGAGGGGGGTTTCATCTAGGGATTCAAACTTTCAGTTATAAGATGATGGAAACTACAACAAATAGTAATGTGTTATGTGCTGTAAATTTCCTAAGAAAATAGACTTTAAGTGTTCCCATTGCACACACAAAAGTAACAATTATGAGGTGATGGATATGTTAATTAGCTTGTTTGTGGTAATTAGAATGTATGCATATGTCAAAACATGTTGAAATGTATATTTAAAATATATACAATTTTAATTTGTCATTATACCTTAATATAGCTAGGGATAAAAAGAAGTGGAGAGAAAAAGGTGGGGAGGGACTGGTGAAGACAGTTGGAATTCAGGGCACCAAATTGGTGGTTAATGAACCCTAGATACCAGTTGAATACTTGAGAGAATGGATACTACCTTCAAAGCCTTAAATTGCTGTCCTACAGAAGACTTCTGTACAAAAGTGGTTCTGAATCACCACAGTGGGCAGGGCTAAAGCCAACTAATATTTTATCTCAGTATAAGAAAGAAATAGCCAGGTGTGGTAGTGCACTCACATAATCCCTTGGGAGGCTGAGGCAGAAGGATTGCAAATTCAAAGCCAGCCTCAGCAATTTAGTAAGAAATAAAAAATAGAAAGGATGTGGCTCAGTGGTAAAGTGCTCCTGGGTTCACTCCCCTAGCACCGAAAAGAAAAAGTTTTCTGGTGTTGTGGCTGCTTACAATGGACTAGGATATCCCTTGAGTCACACTATTAAAAATGGTACCAGATATCGCTATCAAAGAAGGGTTTTCTACAATAACAATGACACTCATATAGTACTTAACTCTGCCAGCCACTGTTCTACACACTTGCAAAGGGTAAAGAGTGGGAATAGTGGCTCTCTTGTCTTCTCTTGTCAATATTTGGTGGTTTTGAAGACGTGATTTTTTTTTTAAACCATTGCTTTGGTTGACACATGAAGACATTGCTACTTTTCTGCAATAGTTCCATTGTTGTGCTTATAAATTAGCATTTCAGATTGAACTGAACCATCTTAAGAATGTTATAAATCTGAGGTCGACTTTTAGTGCTTTTTATACCATCAAACCTCGTTTAAGAATTTAGTGCAATGGATGAGAGCAAGAGCGTAGACTCTGATGCTAGATTGCCTGGTTCTTAAGCTTGCAACTGAAGCAGTTTCTCTCTCTGTACCTCAGTTTCTTTGACCACACAGTGGGAATGAATAAAGGATGACATCATAGGATTGTTTGGAGAATTGAATGACTTGGTCTATGTAAGTCATTTAGAATTTTTTCAGGTACATGGTAAGCATTTTGTAATTTGTTTAAAGTTCTTAAAATTCTTTCTGCTTCCAATGACTGTCAATAACATCACCTGTTTTTATTTTTCCATTCACTTCTTCCTTCACTCATTTATTCAATGCATACTTGTACTGAGTATCTAGCATGAACCAGCACTGATAGGAGCTCAAGATTTAGTTGTGGACATGGAGAACATGGTCCCTGATTTCATGAAGTTTAAAATCTAGTGGATTTGAATGCAGCCAATGTTAAAATCAGAGAAAGATACTTGGTAGTAATTTGATTAACAATTTATGCACTAACAATGCTATTAGGATGATCAGTAACACTTCCAAAGCTTTAGTTCTATTGAAAGCTTCAACTTCTGTACTCCTTAATTTTAGGAAGGTTGTGTGTATGTGTTTTATATCTTTAAGAAAGTTTTCAACTATAAGACTGATTGAAAGACAACAGAAATGAAATGCAACTACCTGATCTCTCTGTGACCTTCCAACCTCTCTGGTTATCATCATCATTACTATTAATGTCACTGTTGTTACTATTACTACTCTTATTTTACTGGTAGATGAAAATTGGCTAGAAAATTAGGAATTGAGAGGCTTGCAATCTGTAAATTCCCTGTTGGTGAAGTTCTACCTGAGGATACTGCTAATTTTAAGCAATCAAGCAAACTGCTGTGATCTATCAACAGGGAAGGATATGTGAGTAATAATGAGAACACTGGGGTTTATAGCTCCTTGGTTAACCAAAGTCTTTAGTGAGCTCTCCAAGGGCAATCTCCTGTTTGGTAGAGACTGAATCCTTTTCCAGACTTTAAGCACCATTGAGTCTTTAAACTATTATTGGCAAGTTAAGGGATTTTGAGGTCTTCTAAAAAAATGTTGCATGCTGTTAATTGAACTGTCTTCTGTTAACACTTTAAGTAGAATAAATAGACTTAACGTTCCTGGGATTTGAGCTGGGAATTTTTTGGACTTGTATAAACATTAAAACAGCTACTCAGATCTTAGAGCCATTTCCTTTGTATTCCGAGTTCAAATTGGAAGCTCAGCTTCTAGCAGGCCTTGGCAAGTCTTTCTTCTCTGCAATTAACACATACAGTTTAATACCAGTTAATCAAATGTCTGATTACTTTTCATACTATTAACTTTGCTTTGTTACATGCTATGACCATGTGTGTTTAACATTAAATTGGAATTAATGTGTTATTTCTAAAAGATTTTCATTCCTCCTGTCCCCTTTTCTTAAGTGAAATCATAATTTTATGGCAAAACTACTACGACAAACCTGTGATTTTCATTAAAATTTTTAGTGACATTCTTTCCTAATTATAAGTGTAGAGAGTATGGGCCCAAGAATTTGTGTACCAATTTCAAAATGTCAGCTACACCCTTGTTTTTATCTGTTTACTCCAGCCAGTTGGATTCTTCGAGATCTTGAACGAAACACATTTTCTTTTCATTAGTAATAGTGCATCAGACTTAAGTGTAGTCAATCAATCAAGCGTGCCTAATCCAGACCCCAATTCCAGAGCATTGATAATACACAAAGGATTTTTAATTTAAAAAATGTATTGTAGTCAAGTATGTAGTGTCAAATTTACCATTTTAATCATTTTAAAGTATAGAGACAGTGCTATTAAGTACATTCACATCGTTATGCAACATCCCCACAGTCCATCTCCAGAACCTTTCAACTTCCCCGACTGGACCTCTGCACCCATTAACCCATAACTCCTCATTCTCCCCTCATACAGCCCCTGGCAATCACCTTTGTACTTTCTTCTCTATGAATTTTACTACCCTAGGTATTTCACAAAGTAGAATTATATGGCATTTTCCCTTGGTGATTGGCTTATTTCACTTTGTCTTCAAATTTCTTCCATGTTGTAACATATATTAGAATTTCCATCCTTTTATAATAATATTATTTATAATATCTTTAATTCATAATAATATTCCCCTGTATATGCCACATTTTGTTTATCTATATATTTGCCAGTGGATACTTGGCTTTAACTATTGCAAATAATGCTGCTCTGAATATGGACCTACAAATATCTGCTGTGGTCCCTGCTTTCAATTTTGGGGGGGTATAGACCAAGAAATGGAATCTCTGGATTATATGGAAATCCTATTTTAAGTTTTTTGAGGACCCACCAACTCTTTGCCGTAGTGCCTGAACTGTTTTTTTCATTCCAACCAGCAGTGCACAAGGGTTTCAATTTCTTCACATACTTGCCAACATTTATCTTCTGCATTTTTTTTAAATGATAGACATTCTAATCAGTTTATGTTGTTTAAAAACTATTGGTATGCTAATGTGATTTTCATAAGCAAACACAAAAACATAAGATTAAATATTTTAATTGGATCCATACAAAAACAGAATTTCTTAATTATGTTCCTGTTTTAATGATATGTGTAAAAGAATAGTAGCCATATTAAACAAAAGTAACAAATGGAGGAAAGAAAAATTAAAGATGGTCAGTGGAAGACCTCTTATTGTACTAGAAAACTCTTCCCAAGTAATATTTGAAGTATAGAAATTAAAGGTTGGAAGGGGGGGGGGGGTTTAAAATGCCAAAAACTACATGATAATGGAATCTTGTAATTTGTATTTAAAAAAAAGGTGACAAAATGCTTAATAACACACTTTTTTCAAAGCCCAGATGTACACAGCAATGTCTGTTATTGTGTGTGTGTGTGTGTGTGTGTGTGTGTGTGTGAGAGAGAGAGAGAGAGAGAGAGAGAGAGAATTAAAACTCTACAGACTTGGTTTTACCAATACATTCAATATAAGACAACACATTTCTATGTTTATACTCCTATTTCCCTCAGGCTTTTCACTGTTTTCAAGGTTCATTACCCTGACCTGAACTCCCCAGTTTTGCCCCTGGTAGAAAGTGGATTACTTCATTAGCAATCCAGAAGTGCCAGGTGAAAATCTATCTAACATCTACCTCTCTGGAACAAATATGCCCAGGTTACTGGTAATATACACATGTGGTATCGTTTTCCCCTTATTTGGAACATACAGAACTAAATTAATAACAGTTCTTACAAGACCCTGGGGGTTTGTGTAAAAGAATTTTGATCTCCTTAGGAAGGGCTCACCAGTACTCTCAGGAGAGATGCACTTGACTTTTGACCTCTTTTCAAAGGCACCTGTGTGAGCTTTTAAAATCCACTACCACCAATTATCCACTTTCAACCTGAAGTGTTTAAACCTAGGACCACATTAACTGAGCTTAGCACATAGCCATGTCATTGTAGACTTCCTGATGTGAGGAGATGTCTTGACATAGTTAAAAGGGAGTTTAGGGATGGGGCATGAGATTAATCAGGTCCTCCTACTGACAGCTTCAAACAAAGAAGCCTTTTAGCCACCTGGTTTGTGTCTCTCACACCTGCATTCAGATTGCTGGGACAAAGCTTGGTGTGTTGCCTTGATCCCATTCTTTTCAGGTACTTGTTCTTAGCTACACTGCATCACTAAATGACTCTTAGGAAAGTCAGCATAGAAGATGCACATGAACAGTTTCCTCTTTCAGGGGAAGCAACCCTGCTAGAATTGTAACCATTTAGAAAATCAGTTCCTAATGGACATATGAAATCCTGTGTGTACTTCTTCAAGACTTTTGAAAGGAGGCCCCAGCTCACGGTATATTTAAATTATGTATAATTCTTTCCTTTGCTATCATTTTCTTGGAAATTTAAACCAGGGTGAATGTACATTTCTCTCTTCTTGCTTCACATCATTGTTAGTTGGTTTCTTTGGCAGTAAATGTGGCTTTGATTTTAGTCTCTGAGCTTATTAAATTTAATATTTTTATTTTTTACTTATGGTGCAGAAGACTTAAGCATTGTAGTACTAAGTTATTCCAGCATTCAGGAGGCCAGTGTAATTCTGTGAAAGTGAGATTCCAGTTGTCTAGCAAGCCCTTTAGCCTTTGCATGCTGTAGAGTTTCAACAACAGCCAGTGACTGCATTGTTCACTGTAACCAAGTAATGCAGAAATATTAGAGGCCTAGTTGAGTTCATATTCTATGCCTGGTTTAAATCACTGATGTTGTAAGATCTGGCCATGGACTAAAAAAAATTCCAAATGTTTTCTGGTTCTACTTTTTGATATTTTTTTCCCTATGAAAAGTAAAACCATACAGAATGTCTTGATTGCATAATGAAGCACAGTTCCAAGGCTATGCTAATAATTTATCCCAGTTTAGCCTTAGCAGAGTTATGCAATGGCTATTTCAAATACACTCATCCAAGCCATTTGATCATAAGTGTCAAGAGTCATTTTGCTGAATAGAGAGTGGAGTGTACTCTCTGCTATGTGTTTGGCAGGTAAGGCAATCTGCCTCCCTCTTTTGGAGAGCTGGATGCTTTTAAATCTCTGCTGCCAATTGTCTCAACTACTGTTTCGCTAATAGCTATCTAGTACTAATATCAATGGTAACTGTGGTGTTAATAACAATGACACCACAATACCAACAGTGTGTTAGCATATACTATCTGCCAGATACTACGCTAAGCGTTTTATGTATTTTAGCTCATGTACTTTGCCAAGAAGAGAGAGAAGAAAATTACTATGAGAGAAATAATGATAAAGAATCAAGCTCATTGAGGAAAGTAACTTGCCCAGAGTCACATACTTCTTAGGTAGGAGAACCAGAATTTGAACTCTGGGACTCTGAATCTAGAACCCAACATCTTACTTTTGTATATATAGAAGTGTGTGTGTGTGTGTATGTGCGTGTGTGTATAATGTGTATATATATTTATGTGTATATATATTTATACATGTATATAAATTCCACAGCAATAAAAATAATCATACCTACTTTTTACATTTAAAAAATTACCAGAACCAAGGGAAACTACTAGAGATCTGTATGCAAGAGTGTCTGAGGCATTGTTACTTCCTATTCTTGATTTTAAGGTTACATGAAGTGAAGGGAAAAAAGCAATGTGTTCTCTCTCTCTCTCTCACTCCACATACGCTCTCAATAGGAAACCTTCCTTTCTACTACAGTGCCCTTGAACTATGAGAATTGAGAATGCTCATTTCCTTTCTATTGCTTTGAAAACACATTGTTTTTCATAACCATTTACAGGAGCATTGGTGAAATTATCAAAAAGTTGCCAGAGTGGTGTTTGCAGATTGATGATCACTATTTACAACATATTTTTAAGTAGGTTATCTATCTTTGTAGATAATGTCTCCTATCTCAGTAATGGTGTGAGGGGGGTGCTTGTCTTTGTAGATGGTAATCTTAGTTTGTGGGGAGTCTCTGCACTGTGTGTAAAAGGCTGTTGAGAAAGAAAGGATCGGTGCCTATGTGTGGACATCAATCTGTTTTCAATCTTCAGGGCTGGACTTGGCACTTTCTACCTCTCTTTCACAAATAAAACGTGGTGGGAAAGGAACACTCAGTAACAAACAGGTGCACTGGGTGTGCAGCCCCCAAACCCTCCAAGTCACTTAGCAGATTTGCCTTATGACACATTCTTTGTGGTGAAGAGTTTGTGTAGACACATATGGTATCAAATGTACACTGTGAAGGGTCCCAAGAGGGAGCACACATCAACCTTAGAGTCAAAGAGAACCCAAATGATGCTTAAGGAAGTCCCCGGGGCAGGGAGGCTGACAGCGTTCAGTGTGATGCCGACTGAAAGTGCCGTCCAGTTTGTTCCCCAGCAAGTCTCTTGCCCTCCCTCCCTAGCCCCATCAGCAAATTAATTCAGTGCCAGGAAAGGATTTCAGAAACCAGAGCTGAAAAGACCTCTAGGTCAAGTCTTCCATTCCTCTGTCAAGCCTGAATCAGCCTCCTACCCACCCTCTGTGCCCTTTCTAGTTTTTCCTTAACTTGAAATGTCTCAAGCCTAAATTTCCCCACTTACTATTATCCCATTACTTTGAGTTGCAAATCCTTTTGTCACATCAACTAATTCCCTCTGTCCTTTGCAGACAATTATATCTTTAGTCCTTCCTTGGATTTCGTGCTTTTATTTTCCCTCCTCCTAGGTCACACCCTCTGGACATTCCATAATTCTTTTTGACTTGCTCTGAACTCAGACACAGTGCATCTCTCTCACTGTGAGGACTCTAGAGCCTGTGTAGACCCTCCCGAGTCTGGTCTCAACCTGGGCAAGGCATTTGTGAGTTTACTTTGGCTAGAGATCATGATAGAAATAATTCTTATTTAATTATTTATAAAGTTTCACCTGTTCCCAGGGTCATACTCCTCTCTAAATCAGCACTGTTCAATTGAAGTTAAATGTAAGTCACACAAGTAATTTTAAATTTTTTAGTAGCCATGTTAAAAAAGAAAAAAGATGCATGTGAAATTAATGTGATGTATCTCACTTAATATATCAAAACTTCTCATTTCAACATATAATCAATATTAAAAACTATTATGGGATATTTAAATCCTCTTTTTCTAAAAATTTTGAATATCCTGTGTTGTATGTTATGCTCAATTCAGATACTGCATATACATCAGAAATACAGTACTTGATGTTTTTAGATTTCATAAAATTTAAGGTTGAAGTAGATTTGAATACCAAGTTTTTCAAATATACATAAAATTTCCCAATAACTAAATTGAGTTAAATGAACGAAAATGCAATTAAATTTCTAAGTTGTACTAGCCATATTTTAAGTATTCAAATGCCTATCTCATATATAATTTAGCTTCTATTTCCCCAAGGTGGGACTCTTGATCAAAAGAACTTTTTTTGGGGGGGGGCAGGTAGGGCAGAATCTTTCTTTTGTTTTGCCCTTTGAATTTTGATGAGGTATCCACTTTGTTGAGGTTTTTATAATATGAATTCTTATAAACTAAGATGCAGTGATATGGTTTCTCAATGCATTCACATTAATACACCATCATGAAAAGATCTTGGAGATCAGAAATGGAAAGACACATAACATGTATAGATTTGAAAATACTAGCCAGGTTATGTGTTCCTGCTGAAATATAAAAGTCTTTTATTTTCTTTTTTCAAAGAAATGACAGTGGAGCTTATACTTCAATTGAGTACTCCTTAAGGATAAAACACTTAACAAACTAGGAGTAGATGGGAATTTCTCTGACCTGATAAAGAACATTTACAAAGAGCCCATTTCCAGTTAACTTCATACTTAATGATGACATACTGACTGCATTTAATCCTACTATCAGGAACAAAATAAGGATGTTTGTTCTTGGCCTTCTATTCAATATTGTATTAGAGCATTGAGCAAAGGTAATTTTAAAAGAAATTAAATAAAAGTCATTCAAATTGGAGATGAAGCAAAATGGTGTACATTTTCATATGACAAGGTCTTGTATTGGAAAGTCCTGGTGAACTAAAGAGAACAAATTAATATGAATAGAAAAGCTTAACAAGGCTATAAAATACAAGATCACTATTCAAAAGTCCACTGAATTTCAATGAATGTTCTGAAAGTGATATTAGAGAAAATTTAATTTATAATAGCAACAAAAAGAATAAAATATTTAGGTAAAAATTTAACAAAAAAATTCAAAACTTGTGTTCTAATTATTATAAAATATTGTAAAAGAAATTAAAGGACATCTAAATAAATGGAAATATATCCCATGTTCATGGATTGGAATACTTAATATTATTAAGATGGTGTATGATTGTAAAGGTGTGATATCTTTCCTCACCCATCATAAGGGTCATAGCTTACTGTTCTAAAACAACAGACATGTTAACAAAAGAAAATCATAGCAAACTTATTTAATTGGCATTTTATTGGACATAGAAAACTTCAGAAGCAAAAACCCAAAGACACAGTATAAACTGTGTATTTTGATGCTTAGCTTCAATGAAGAATGGGTAGGTATATGGAAATGTGATTGTACAAAATAATATGCTCCACTTAAAATAGACTGAGGGGGAACCCAGCAGGGCCACTCTGTCCAAATTTCTCCAGGAATCTGTGTAGCATTCCTTTCTCTTGGGCATGGGGCAGGAATCCTCTGGAATAAGAGTCTTCAAAAAAGAAGGGAGAAGGAAGAGAGGAACGTTTCCAGATTTTGTGGCTTACTTTGGAGCAGAGGAGGTCTAGTTTCTAGGACTATCTTGGAGAAGAGGACTTCTGGTTTCTATGACTTGCTTCAGGGGAAGGTAAAGGGAGGGGACAGAAAGATGGGAGAAGATCAAAAAGACTTTGCTTCTGAGGTTCTTCAGTGCCCTTCAGATCAAAACACTTAGAACACTAAGTTGTCATACTTTGGAGTATTGTTCTCTGAACCCCAGCAATGACATTATTCTCCAAATTATGTACAATGACTTAATCCCTATAAAAATTTCAGCCAGTATTTGTTTTTACAGAGATTGACAAACTGATCCTAAAATTCATATGGAAATGAAAAGTATCCAAAATTGCTAAAACAAAATTGGACTCATATTTACTAATTTATTTACTACAAAGGTACAATAATCAAGTAATCCAGTGTGGTCCTGGCATAAAGGTACACATTAATGGAATATAATAATTGAGAGTCCAGAACTGAGCCCTTACATTTATGAGTTTTGACAAGTATGCCAAGACTATGATATGGAGAAAGAATACTTGTTTCAACCAATGATGTTGGGGCAACTGAATATCCACATGCAAAAGAATTATGTTAGATACCACCACAAAAATTAACTAAAAATGTATCATAAACCTAAATGTAAGAGCTAAACCTATGTAAAACTCATAAAATTCTTAAATAAAAGCATAGTAGTAAATCTTCATAATCTTGGGTCAGGGAGAGCCTTCTTGTTTATGAATCCTGAAGAATACATAACAACAGAAAAAAAAAACAAATTTCACTTCATAAAAATTCAGACTTTTGTGCTGTAAATGATACTATCAAGAAAGTGAAAAGATGACTCTTACAATTCAGTTTTAATATAATAATATAAGAACTTATATTACAAAAGGAAGGGAATTCCACCACTTGGATGAAACTTGAAAATATTATTTTCAGTGAAATAATACAGTTTGGATTGAGATTCCCTAATTCTAAAACGTGAAATATGAAGTGTTCTAAAATCTGAAACTTTTTGAGTATTACATTATAGCCCACAGTAGAAAATTCCCTTTCCGACCTCCCAGGACAGGTTGCAAGCAAAATGCAAGAACACTAAAAAAATGTATAAAATTTCCAGGTATGTGAATAAGTTGTATATGAAACACCAATTCCATGTTTAGACTTGATTCCCATCCCCAAGATTCCTATGTATCTCATTACAAATTTGAAAATATTTCAAAATTAGAAACTATCTGAAATCTGAAATACTTCGGGACCCAAGTAGTTTGGAAAATATTTCAACCTGTCATAACAACCACCCAATAATGAAAAATAATTCAATTTAAAAGTGGATGAAAATATGACAGGTAGTCCTTCAAAAATAAAGTACAAATGGCAAAAAGAAAACAAAAAACACCTAAAAAGATGGTCCAAATCACTAGCCTATCAGGGAAATACAAACCAAAACCATGAAAAAATATGACTTCACACTCACTAGCACAGCTATAGTAAACAATCTGAGAAACAGAACATAACAAGTGTTAGCAAGAATATAGAGAAATTAGTACCCTCATATATTGCTAGTAGGCATATGAAATGTTGCTACCATTTTCTAAAACAATGTGGCAGTTCCTTCTAAGATTTATTTATTATAGAGTTCCACACTTAGCAATATTCCCAAGAGAAATGAAACATATATCTGTAAAGAAATGTGTGTACTGATGAATAGATAGTCAAAATGTGGTATATTCTCAGACGATATAATATTATTGGCAATAAAAAGAAATAAAATTCTGAGGCATTCGGTAGCATGAATGAACCCTGAAAACATTATGTTAAGTAATATGTGACGACCACAAATTATATAATTCTTGTTTTGATTTGGTTATGAAGTGTCCCTCCAAAAGCTCATGTTGGCAATGCAGGGATGTTGAGAAGTGAAATGATTAGGTTATGAGAGTAATAACCTAATGAGTGGATTAATCCACTTAATAGGTTAATAATCTGAATAGACTACTGGGTTGTAACTGCAGGCAGGTGGGGGTGGCTGGAGGAAACAAGTCTCTGAGGGCATGACTTTGGGAATTATATTTTGTCTCTTGCACTCCTCACTGGCACTCTCCCTCTCCTTCTCTCTCTCCCCCTCCTGGTTTCCATAAACTGAGCTGATTTCCTATGCCAAGCTTTTCCACATGATGTTCTACCTTACCTTGGGCCCAGAGCAATGGAGATGGCTGACCATGGACTGAATCTCTAAAACCGTGGGCCCCAGATAAATCTTTCCTCCTGTAAATTGTTCTTTCAGGTATTCTTGTCAGTGACAAAAAGCTGACTAACACAATTCTACTTATATAGATGTTCAGGTTAAGAAAATCTGTAGAGACAGAAGGTAGATAAGTGGTTGCCTAGAGCTGGGTGGTCGGGAACTCTGGAAGGGGAAAGGAAGAATGACTTCTAATGGATACAGTCTCATTTTGGAGTAATGGCAATGTTTCAAAAGTGATTATGGTGAATATATATACTAAAACCCATTGAATTGTATATTGAACCCATTGAATTGAAATGTATCAATTATATTTCATGTGAATTATGTTTCAATAAAGCTATAGAAACAGTTTTTGTACACAAAGTAGATAGAGCGAGTTAGACTTTCTCAATTCTACTTGTTCAGGGAGCAAAGTTTATAAATCTAAACATTTCCTCAGAAAAGCTGGAGTTTGGAGTAGGGAGGGGTATTTAAGAAAGAAAAAAAGATCTCAAATAGCTCAAATAGCCAGTGGGGAGGGTCACTTAGAGGAAGTTGGAGAAATTGGGAATTAAGGTAATTAAATGGCGGAAGGGAGAGGACTATAGAATGGATCTGAATGTCTGCCTTCAGCTCCCCAAGACTCTTAGATCTGCAGGAATGAAGAAGAGTGAACTCTTTGCTTTGGAGGAGTTGCCCATGCCTGTGGGAATGAGCTTGTGAGAGAGGAGTAGGGCTCTTCATGATTTTATAGAGATGAATTTCTCCTAGGTCCACTCCATTTCTCAACCTACTTCTAGATTCTGTGGCCCTTTTTGAAGACATGGGCCACTTTGGAAGTTGGGTCCTTTGAGGAAATTCATGGATTGTGAAACTGTGTTTCATCAGCAACACTTTGAGCACCCAGCTACAAACTATGGATAGATGTTGTGCAAACCTTTGGCAGAAATACAGACTTTCCTTACTTTTAGGCATATCTGTGGCTTTTTGATACTATAAACAACTGACACAGCCATGGAGGAGTAGTGTATCTGAAATTGTTTATACAAAAGAATTCCATCTGTCAGTGTTTAAAGTTCACATGTGAATGGGCAAAATCTTCATAATGAGAGAATTGGCAAAAAATCTGAATATGCTGCAAATAATTGCTTCAATAGGGTTGACTGAGAGTTTTCCTCCTCCACTCAGAGCAGTTTACTTAGAAATTATGCTCCTTGGTGACTTTGTGGTGATTCAATGTCCTTTAAATTCAAAGATGTAATGATTGGAAAGCCTGGGCTTGCATTCTGTATTCAAGGCTGTGCAGAGCTCTCCAAAGATGGAGAAGAAAATTGAATAAGGAAAGGGTTTTGCCTGAAGCAAGATTGGATGCCAGCCAGTACAGAAAGTCTGGCTGACCGGGGCACCAGAGGGGGATATCCTTTCCAAGAATATTGAAAAGCCTTCACCATAAAAGATACTGAATCCCTGGCATAGAGAGTCTTGGTCCATGTGTTCTTTTATCTTTCTCATTGTTCCTCTTTGGGTAACATTTTATTAAGGATTTGTAGCCCTTACCTCCTGTAGCTTAAGTACTTCATCTGGTTGGCCAATAAACATGCGGGCAGAGAGAAAACACTAACATTGCAACTCTAGTGTTTGTACTGTGACTTGCTAAAGTCATCCACGTTGTTATTTTGAAGAATGTATTCTGTTAAACTGCTCTGTCATTGCTGGGTATGAAATATAATGATTTCAAAATTCATTTGGTACTGTCTTAAACATTTTGGTATTTGATGAATGAAATACTAATGATTCCAATTTTTAAAATTAAGAGGGTGAATTAATAATTATAGTCAAGGTTCATGATTGTAACCATTTGCGTATGGGGGAAAATATTATCAAAGAAATAATCTTGCCTGAAAAGTGAAAATCAGGGCAGGGTTCCCTTCAAAGAGCTTCCACAATTACTTATCTCTCAGCATCTTGTCACATGCATCTGTGCCTACCCCACCCTCCTTCCCTCCTTTCCTTTCTTCTCTTTCCTTCTTTTATCTCTTCCTTCCTTCCATCTGTTCCTCTCTTTCTTCCCCACTTCTCTTCCTCTCTTTCTCTTTCCCTTCCTTTTTTCTTTCTTTCATCCCCCCAACTTTTCTACAAATTCTCTGTGTAGGAAAATTAAAAAATCTCCCTTAATGATGTTTTCTAATCCTTAGGATCTCCACCATCTGGGTAGGTAGTACCTCATGTAATATCCATGAATTGCACTTTTTGACTTATATTCTCTTATATTGTTTTGTCAGTACAAAATTATTTTTTAAAAATTACTTGATTTACATTGGTTTAAATCTTCCTTTTTTTATCAGCTTGTAATTTCAGCAGACAAAATTAGTGCTTAACTTCACAGCACCACTGATATTGAAGAGATTTAATCAGATCAACCTCATTCAGGTAAGTATTTTTCCTTGAAATAGCCTTTGAATAGACTGGATTTTTAGAGTGCTTAATGTTTTCATTTTCTTCTCATTCCCTTTTCTGTCTCCTTTCTTCCTCTTATTACTTTTTCTTTTTTCCTCTTTTATTTTCTTTCTTTGCATCTCTTCCTCCTATTCTTCTCACAGCTCTTCCCTTTCTGATTCTCCATTGAGAGTCCACCATGTGCTGGTGCTTTGAGTTCAGAGACAAACCTAACCAAAGGTAGTCCAGAAATTCCCAGTCTGATGGGCTAGACATCCAAAAACACCTGTGATGAAAATTGCATAGGCTGCTGCAAGACTGATGGGGGGGACCTGATTCAACTGGAGTTAGGGAAGGCTTCAAAGAGGTGAGGACTTTTGAAGTGAGACATACAGGAAGAATAGGTGTTGGCCAGGTCAATGAGGTTGGGAAGGACATTCCTGGCAAAAAGCATTGAACTCTCTGAAGCCCATGGATTCCTCAGGGAATTACCAGAAACAGCACATGCTAGGAGGTCAGTTAGTGTCGGGTGTTATAGGAGATGGGCATGAGATTCAAACACCATGCTGGAGAATCAAATGACACCTCTACATTAAAGGGGTAAACTAGTGTGAATTTTAAGAGGATATAATCAGACTGTGTGACAAAATACATATTATATGTTAGATCCCCTGATAAGAAGTACATAGATTGCATTTAATTGTCCCAATAATTCTGTGAATTGGATTTTATGATCTCTGTTTTACAGATGAGGAAACTAAGGTTCAGAGGTCTTGGTCACATGTTTTCATTTCTCATCTGCCAAGCATAAGATTTGGAATGAGAACCTAGGTTTTGTGCCTTTTGAATTCATTTTAATACATTTTGTCAAGCCCATTTGAGGAAATTACTGTAAACATTTAAAAAATCCATTTTTATTAGGAAATTATTTTATCTTTAAAAAAGCATTTTCATATCCTGTCATTTGGAAGAATCAAGAGGAAGCAAAAGTTTTGTGTAGATGAACCACGATTTTTAGCATTTTCAGTGGAAATAAGATAATTAAATCTCATTTATGAAACATTCTTTATCCTCCAAGAAAAAACCAGACCAAATTTACAATGCTTTTTTTCATCCTTTTAGCCTTTAATTTTATCAGTCATCTCTCCACACTCTCAGGATGCAGATGGAGGATTTTTAAAAAAATTATTTTAAAATTGGAGACATTAAGGCAGAGAAGAAATCACATATATATATATATGTATATATATATATGACACATATACTGTATATATGTATCAGAGCACAGAATGTGAAGAGCTTGAATTGGATTTTCCTCCTATGAAATAAAATAATCAATAGTCTATCTATAATTATATTTATACTTCTGTAACTAATTTGTTTCATTGCCACTATGCTGACTTACTTTATATGTATAGTTCTTGGAGGCTCAGATGGCCTCAATTTAAAATAAAATAGTCATTTTATTCTTTGATTAAAAACTGAAACAAAATTGGAAGAGAAAATTAATACAAAAGTACTCCTTGAACATTCTTGCTGTATCTATGTCCAGGACTTTCTCATGTGCCTTCTGCCTGGTATGCCCTCTGTTCCTTTTGGCTAACTGAGTCATTCATTAAGACCCATTTAAGGCAAGCTCGACTAGGAGGCCTTTCAGCCTCCTCTTTCTTCCGCTCTTATCAGGACTAGATGGCCTTTCTCTGTACTGCATAGCGCCCTTTTCTTATCTATGGTGGATTTCCTGTAGTCAATTGGATCCCCTCCCTCACTCCTGTCTAAGACCAGGAACTGTATTTCCTAGAGTCATCTCCCCTGTGAAGCTCAGATTTAATTTTACCAAGGAGAGGAACTCACATGAGATTTGGGAATGGAGGTGAAGTGGAGGTCACTCTTCTCAACAGGGTGTGGGGTCAAACAAAGCTTTCTTCCAGACATGAGCTTTTGCTTTATGGTTTGTGGACTTCACTCACTTCTTTGCAGACTTCCAGGAAAGATCCAGCTCCTTTTGCCCACCCCCACCTTCAATGCTCAGGGTAAAATCTTCACTATCAATCTTGGGATCTTCAGTGGCAGCTCTTTCAACATGCATGTAGTCCCCCAATTTTATATGAAATTCTTTACACTAAGACTATGTAGAATAGCTCCAGTCTTCTAAGAAAACCCGGATACACCATCTTTTTCATTTTCCTTATCCCACTGACTTGAAATAATCTATAACCCAATGTAACTTGGTCTCCCCTATCAGATATACTTTAAAACCCAGTTCATCTTTGTTTAAAAAAAAAATTTAGTTGTAGATGGACACAATACCTTTTGTTTGTTTGTTTGTTTAGTTTTATGTGGTATATGCTAAACAAGCCCTGTAGCCCTGAGCCATAACCCCAGCCCCCCAGATCATCTTTTGATATTAAATATCTGATTTGGTATATAGTAGAGATGCATCAAATGTTTGATTGATGAAGATACTTAGCTTTTCAAAACCCTAACTGCTTTAGGAAGGACAAATTCCACATTTAGAGATCACCTGTGGAGAAAGTCTTGCTAATGGTGGTCACTTACAGGAATAAGATACAAAAGGAGGGAGAGAAAATAAGAGAGGGAAAAGAAAGGGCAGAGGAGAGGACAGTCAGAGGGAAAGCATGAGGGAAGTGAAGAGAGGGGAACAGAATAGGAGTCAGAAGGAGTCTGAGTGGCAGTGTGCCTCAGTTATTGACTCTGGGCTGGACCTGGAGTAACCTACCTGGAGCAGTACAACCTTCCTCACCGCAGTCAGAAGAAGTTGGGTTTCCACCTTCCAGATTTCTGCTAATGCCACTAGCCAAACCATAGGGCTGTATCTAAACACGAAGGCTAACCAAGCCCCAGTACAGCACAGAGATCCTTGCCTTCTAGGGGACAACCAGAGTCAGAGCCCTGCAGAGAAGCCCATCAGGTTGGAAGACCATCTTTCAAATGTCCTCTGATGGGTAGGAGGTGATAGAGACCAAAGGTAGACTGGGTTCCATTTCTAAATGTTCTTTAATCTCAGGCTGATAAATTCAGGATTATTTTTTTCCTTACCTGTTTAGTAATAAGAACATTCTTAGTGGAACTAGAGAGGTTAAAATGTTTCAAAAAAACTATCATTAACTATACTAGAGGATTTTCTCAAGGTGCATTTCAGCTATTACTTGTTTTCAGATTTAAAATTTTCATGACCAAATATCATTGAGGAGGATGGTTTGAAATGAACTATGGCCCTTTTATAGAGCTTTGCTTGTGTGTGTGTGTGTGTGTGTGTGTGTGTATGTGTGCAAAAGAGAGAGAGAGAAAGAGAGAGAACTATTAATAAACCAAGGCTTCGCACATGCTAGGCAAGAGCTCTACTCCTGAGCTACAACCCCAGCCCTGTTCTTTTAAAATTTTAATTATTTGTGCAGATTACTCAATGCTTAGTCAAAATGTTGTCCAATCATGATGAAAAAGAACCAGAAAATGTTATCCCACCATTTGCAAAAAGTGCATGGCTCCTGTACTCTTTTAAAGTAGGAAGTGGCCTTCTCCATCTTTTGCTCCCTTTTTGTGGGGAATTTTTAAGAAACCAACTTATAAACACAGAGCAAGGTGAAATCCTTGAATAGATCTAGATATATTTGACTTCCATATAGGGAACAGAATTGGTTTGCAGAAATATACATTTAGTTAACAATTTTCCTTAAATTCAAGGACCATGTGTGACTTTCATTGATTCATTAGGAATCGATCATTTTTAGTAAATATTTTTCAGTGAAATTGCTTTCATATGAAGAACAATAAAGTTGCTTTAAAATAATAAATTTGTTTACTCTTTGTTTGACAGGCTCTGGATAGTTTAAGAGATTGTATATAGAAAGATTTTCTGCATATATTGCTCACTTTTTAAGAGAATTATACACCTAATTCTTTAAATTAAAGTTATTTTCAAATAGTAGTCAACAGTGAAACCAAAAGGAAAAGTAATGCATTAAAGAGGTGAATCAGAAGTGAGGAAAATCGTGGGGTGTGTGTGTGTGTGGTGGGTGGAGTTGAATAAATGGAATGTTTATAGTTTTTATTTAAAACTTATTTTCTGCTCTGGTGTTTCTGACATGTTCACAAATATGAATTCAACATTAAAAGAAAATCAAGCCATTAAAAAACCAGTCCCTTCAAGTAGGTGACAGGGTTTCCATTAGGGAAGCCCAGAAGATTCCACTGGGATCATCCATTCCAGGGCCTGGAGTTGTTTCTTCTTCCTTCCACATGAACCTGGGCACCAGGAGTAGGCAGGCTTTCTTAGGCTGGCAGACATTGTCCAATGCTGCATGGGAAGGGAGGTGTAGCTGCAGGAACCAAATGAAAGAAACCAGAGCTCTCTGGTGATGAGTGATGAGCTCTCAGGAATGGATGGTCTTGGAGGGGATGGTGGGGGCAGGGGCAGTCATGCTCGGTGAAGAGAAGGGACAAGGTGAACTTTCCAAAACTCAGCGTGAGCTGTCAGTCCCTTCCACAGCAGACATCTGTGCTTAGACCTCCTCTCTCCTGCCCTTCCAGGAGCCCTGGGCAACAGCTTCCCTCTTCCTGGCGAGGACCCTCCCTAGCACACTCATCAGAAAAACACAGCCGTGGTGCATTACATCAGCACAGGGTGGGGCCTGGAGAACAAAACAGCCCCTCATGCTTTGAGGGGGAATGATTCAACTCCATTCAGGAATGGGTCAAGGGGGAAAACCCACAGTTCCAACCTAATAATTTTTGCTTCTTGTTTACAAAGGGTTTGAAATGTGAGTGAGGTAGAGAATCAGAGCCACTAGGCTCTTTTGCTTTAGAGGTGCTCCTTGTGAGGATGCCTTTGATATTCCTTCGGATTACTTTTTGCTTTTATACACTCATTTTTTTTTTAACTACTTTAGTTCTTAATAGTCCTTGTCATGATGCAAAGGGCCAGACTCCAGCTGTTCTTCCCAAACCTCTGGGAGAGGCCTGGTTACATCTCGTTCTCGTAAATCTTGAATCCAGTTCTAGCAAGTCTTTAAGCCTGACCCTGACATGCCCAGGCAATGGATGATTAGAAACAGGAGAGGTGGAAAAGTCCAGTGCCAAGCTGTGTCCACTTAAAGAATACATCATCTGGAAACGCTGTTTCAACATGTGGGACCAAGTGGCACATGTCCGTCCGAACTCAGAAAGGCAAGGTCAGAGATGTGTAATCTTCTTTTACATTTTTATATGACTTCACCCAAAAGACCAAAGTTATAGAAAGGCTATAGATTTGTTGAAAATATCTGGGCTCAATGAAAGAGACCCTCTGTTAGCCATAAAAGTGTATTTTTACTTGCAGTGTTTTGTTATAGAGATATGTTAATAAATATGCAGTAAATTCATTAGCTATACTTATCATCCTATTATGGGTTTACAAGCATCAACTGTTCAAATGTATTAATATTAAATTTTAATGATATAACTTACTTAATATTTAGTAAAATTAAGAATTAAATAATTGGATGCTTACCAAGATCCTTGGGTGTGGCTCCATGACGAGTTCTGGTCCATGCACTTTGAATGAAATGATGTATGTCACTTCCTGGCTGAAGTAGTTAAGAGCCCTTGCTTAATCCTCCAGCTCTCTCTCCCCGCTTACTCCAACCAAAGAGCCCATGTGTTGAAATGGTGGCGCCAACTGATAGAAACAGGTGGGATCCCTTAATCACCCTGGGAAGAAAAACTGCTCTGATGAGCCCTTTGAAATCTAAAGTGGACTTGTGTGAGTGAAAAATGAATTTTCCTATATAAGCCACTGAGAATTCTACTTTTCTCCGTTACTGCAGTACTATGGTCTGAATGTGTCCCCCCAAACGTCATATGGTAAAAACTTAATCCTCATGTTCATAAATTAATGTATTTGAAGGTGGCGCCCTTGGAAGGTAATGAGAATTAGATGAAGTCATGAGGGTAAGGTCCTAGGATGGCATTAGTGGCTTTATGAGAAGAGGGAGAGAGACATGAACTAGTCCCTTTTCACCATGTGATATCCTTTACCATGTTATGATGCAGAAGGAAGGTCCTCACCAGATGCTGAACAGATGCCTGCACAATGCCTTTGGAATTCCCAGACTCCAGAACCATGAGCCAAATTGACTTCTATTCTTTATAAATTACCCAGTCTCAGGTATTTTGTTATGGCAACAGAAAATGAAGCATTAGCTAATACAGCTGTCCCCATCAACTCTCTGATGAAGAAGAAAAGCTGTGCAAGAAAGAGGAATGAAGTAACTATGCAGTTATAGGTGTCATATCTTCAGATAAGCAAATACAGACTGTGCAGTTAGTGAAGACATCATTGGGAAGAGGCCATAACAAAAAATAATCCCATCCCAATATTTCTTATGTGGTAGAGAAATGGAATATTGAAACATTTTAATGATTAGTTTTTAAAGTATTAGAAATTGTTGAGAGGTGAACTGGTCTAACATTTTTGGAAGGCCATTTGGCAACATATATGAATAATTACAAAGATCCTCTGGTGCAGTAATTTCACTTCTAGAAATTGATCTTTCTGAAATAATTGGATCAGTATGAAAATGTGTGTGTTCAAGGATATTTATTACAAAGTTAGTGGGAAATTATAATATATATATACATATATCCAAAGATAGGGAATTGTTCAAACAACAAATCACTTTATTTCTCCCTTAGAATGTGATGCAGATTTAATAATGAAGGAACAGGTTTATGTGCCTTGGCATAGAGTGATAGCCACTCTGATGGGCAGCCTCTCAGATGGTCTCCAATGATCCCTGCCTCTAGTATGCATGACATTGTGTCATGCCCTCTACTTGAGTGTGGGCTAGACCCAGTGAATTGCTTTTAGTGAACAGACAAGGCAAAGGTAGTGTGATGACATTTTAGTATTAGGTTTCAAAAAGATGATTCCTGTCTTGCCTTTCCTCTTTTGTTTCCATATTTGCATGCTTTTAGGGAAACCAGCTGTCAGCTTGTGAACTATTCTATGGAGAAGACAACATGTCTGTCATTTTATCTGGCACGTGACAGACCTTCAAAAGATATTTGAGTTCATGTATTCACCAAATGTTTACTGCATACCTATAGGTCAGGCATCATGCTTACTCTTCAGGTGCAGTGTTAAACTAATAGACAGTCTCTTTCCTTATGAAGTGTATCATCTAGGGAGGGAGACCAAATTAAGAGGCTAATGAAGGGGAGCTGGGTGCGGGGGAGTTCTGAGCTGCGGATGACCTTAGAGTATTTGGGAGAAATGAACAATGGAGGTAGAAGTAGAGGGAGCAAGAGAAATATGGTGAGAGTTAGGGCTGAAGATGTGGGTGAAGGCCGCATAAAGATTCTCAATTTTATCCTAAGTACCATATGAAGCCACAAGTAAGTTTTGACTAAGCAAGAGACTATGTTATTTCAAAAAGATTTTTCTAATTGCTTTATGAGAATAAGTTGGCATTGGAAAAGAATGAAAGTAGGAAGACTGGTAAAGGTGGTTCAGATAAAAAGGTGGCAGATTTGGTATATACATTGTGGAAACTGTATCAGGAGGATTGATGGTGGATTGGACATGAGAGTTGAGGGAAGGGAGTGTCAAGAATGACATCTATTTAGTGCAATTTCCTGAGCACTGGGAAATTGGAGAAGAGGCTGCTGTATGAGAAAAGATGAAGAGTTATCTCTGTGTGTGTGTGTGTGTGTGTGTGTGTATGTGTGTGTGTGGCTGGGAATTGAACCCAGAACCTTGAGCATGCTAGGCAAGTGTTCTATCGCTGAGCCACACCCCCAGCCAGAAGAGTTAACTTGAAAATGTTGCAAAAATATTCAAGAAGAGTTGCCAGTTAAGTAGTGAGTGGATCTAGAATGCAAAAATAGGTCTGAGTTAGAGATAATAATTGATAATGATTAGACTATTGGTGGTTTTTAAATCCATGGGGAAAATGAAGAGGGAAAACAAAGTGAGAAGCCACTACTGGGGACTTGAGATAATACGTAGAAATATACTTAGTACTATGTCTGATACAGAAGAAGCACTTGATAAAAGTAAATGATCATTACTGTTGTTTTTGTTGCTAACAGAGAGATAAAACCAGGACAGCATGATGGTGTCACAGAGGTCAAGACAGGGTATGTCGAGAGGGATGCAGTCAAATGCCACAACATCATGCACTAGACATGTCTCTGGAGAAACATTTAACTATTGATGGACTGATATGCCTATAGGGTTTAGTTCTCCCTGGTTCTGAGAGTTAGGGCATTATTCCAACTCACTGGCTGCCATTAAACCACCCACAGACCTTTATTGTTTAGACCAGGTTCAGGAGCCCAGCAGAGTCCTCTCAACCACATGGATGTATTTTCAGCTATAGCTGAACCAAGAGCAAAAAAATCTCTATAGTAATGCTGCAGTGAGTTTCTTCTTACTGTATTCAGTATACAGTAGGATCTAAATATAGATGGACTAGGGCTACTGATATGATGTGATTTGAGAATCTCAGAGAGACCTCCCCATCTTTTTCTGATTCTCCTCTTATTAGGGGAGATAAGGAAGAAGGAAGAAATCAAAGGGGATCTGGAAGTACTGACCAAGACACTGGAAACTGTGTGTGTGTGTGTGTGTGTGTGAGAGAGAGAGAGAGAGAGAGAGAGAGAGAGAGAGAGAGAGAGAGACACTACTTCCCAGAAGACTGCTTATGTGTGATGAGTGAGCAAAGACAATGTGGCATGGGGAAATGCTATCATTTGGAATGGTTTTAATGTGTCCCCCAAAAGTTTATGTGTGACAATGCAGGATGCTGCCCTTGGAAGAGATTAAAATTCCTGTGAAAGCGAGCTGTTATCTGTCCCTCTGTGTTTTCTGATTTCCCATGTCACCATGTTATCTGACCTCTTGCCTGTGCTTCTGCTCTTGTGATGCCATCTACCGTGAAGTGACACAGTCAAGGGGGCCCTCATAAGAGCCAGCCCATGTTGCTTGGACTTTGAGTCCCCAAAGGTGTAGCTAAATAAACGTTTATTTTTATTTTTTAAAGGATCCAGCCTCTAGCATTTCATTATGGCTGTCAGATGGCTAATGCAGAAGACAATGAATGGATGGAAGGGGAGACCTGGCTGCTTGACTTTCCAAAGAGGTGGCTCAAACTTTAGGCAATCAGCACCTTTGCAAGGTGACTCAGTTGTAGGCAATCACCTGTGCAGTTGTTGTTCCGAGATATCTAGGAAGTTCAGGATTCTCCAAGTTGTGAAGAAGATGCACTATCTTACACAGATCTTATCACAGACTGCTTCCCTGGCACAAAGTGAGACTGAGACTTCTTGGGTGCTATATATTGTTCAGATGGCCTCATTTTAAGAAAATTCAAATATGTGAAAATAACTGAAAATCTCAATTCTTGAAACAATACCCTGATTTGGAGTCTAATTGAGGGCAAATATCATGTCTTATTTTTTTTTCATATCTTTCACCTCTAAGGCTCTCCATAAATCCACACTATTTATATTCTAAATAATTTGTTTCAGGACCCTTGCGAATAATGCACTCCCCCTGTACTCTAAAGATAATTTTCTGTTCAAAGATTTCCTGGCAACTCTTTAGGGTGTATCTATTCTGCAGTCAGAAATACATCTGTAGATAATTTTAGTTCAAGTACAAATATACCAAACAGAATCAAATTTGTGCATTCATAATGGCTTATCATGACATTGCTGTCTGGCAATTTTCATTTAATAGGCAAATATGTCCATTATAATCAGGAATAATTTTGTTGCTAGGTACATAAGAGGGAAAAATGATAGAGACTGAGAATTTCCAGTATGAGTTAACTTTTCCAAGGCAATAGTTATAACCTTTTCTTGTGGGATGGGTACCAGAAATTGAACTCAGGGGCACTTGACCACTGAGTCACACTCAGCCAGCTGAGGCTGGCTTTGAACTCGCAATCCTCCTGTATCAGCCTCTGGAGTTGCTGGGATTACAAGTGTGTGCCGCTGCACCTGGCAGTTATAACCTTTTAAAAATTCTTTTGTCATTTATAAGAGCAACTCTTGGGGATCCCAGGACCTGTTCAGAAGAGAAAATAATTCTTCTGAATTCAAAGACCTTGTATTTACTCCAGGTGGCCAAATTCCCCTCTGTCCTTCTCTCCAGTTCCCATAGAACAGAGGTGGCACATCTGGCCCAGTGATCCTGGGCCTCTGGGAGAGGCCCCAGACCTGTGGTGGTCTGTGCTGGCTCACTGTCCTCCAGGCCCATGCTGCTTAAGCAACTCCACAGGATCAACAGTAGGCTCCCTTTTCCATGTCTGAAGAAAAAATATTTTTTTTCTCTAAAGGAGGCTTTATTTTGTGTAATTAGTCCAAAATTAGGAGGTCCTTTCTGAAAACATTTGTTATGCTTATTTTTTATCCTTTTTGAAAATCTGGATTTTAACATCTGCTACCGTTGGGTTTATGGCTGGGTCCATAGACACAATCTCTCTTTTGGCATTTCTGTTGAATTCCAAGGAGCTAAGATGTTTCAGTGGAAGGAGGGGAGTGGAGGACTAAAGAATCTTTTCCTATAAGAAACTGGACTTATTTTGCTTTTTGGTGTTCTAACTTCTTTTAGTGAGTGTTTCTTGTACCATTGCTTAGTACATTATGACCACAAATATGCCTCTTTCTGATGGAGTGCTGTTAGCATGTTCCCAGAGAGACGGGTTGTTTGAAGTGAATACGTTCACTCCTTGAGCCATGCTAAGCACAGACTTTTATGCACTTATACCTGTGTGGCCACCCAGACTGTAAGTGTCTTGGAACTTTGGGGCTCGTAATTCAAGGAAACCACTTGTATGCACAAATGAGAAATACATCCCTGGTTCGTGCATCACTGAGGACTCTGCTATGAGGAAATGGCAGCCACAGGTCGCAGAAAGAACAAGAAAACCACAGCTTTGCCTGCAAAATTGGCTGCTTGGAGCAAAGTGTGCTAGCGCTTTTGGACAGGTTATATGCTCAAATTTGCTAAATCATTTATAGGAATCTCTTTTAAAAACAGAAATCTTTCCTTAAGCTTCTGTGTTCTGAATTAGACACATCTCTATTTAAAATCTTAGGCTGTACTATTATGGTGAAGTGCAGGTGCAAGCATGGAAAAGCAAACATTTGAGAAAACCCACAGCCTTCATAGAGCAGCAGAGCTCAATTTTCAATTATCGAATGCTTTCCAATGGGTGGGCAAAGAGCTTGAAGAATTGCATCCTCTTTAGGACAATGAGACTGTGAAAGAGTGAATAATTTTGATTTGTTAAAACAAGTAATGAGGAAAAACTATTTCATCAATTCTTTTTAGGCCCCAAGGGTCATGGAAATCCTTCCTAATGGACTATTTCTCTGGAACATGAGTGACAGGATCCGCAATAGGCCAACAGAAAGGTCCTGAAATCCAGCTAAGTAAATATGAAGAACTGATCAAATCTGCAGGTAGGCAGGTGAAAAGTCAAGTCCAGAAGAGGGTGCCTTGGCAAAAAAGAGGAGGTAGACTGAAGTAAGTAGGAGTGCAGGTGTTTCAGAGTGGAATGCTAGTACTCGAGTGGAGATCATTTATTCTCTGCTTGCTTTTATGCTTCCTGCTGGATGTAGATGGACTTGAATTTGTAGGTGCTGATTCCTGGCTGAAAGAAGATGAGAGATCTGTGGATGATAATGACGATGACAACAACGATGGCAAGTGCCAATGTGATGACCACCATGTTTATGATTCTAAGCACTCCAAATATAACTCATTAGTCCTCACCGTGACTCGATGACATATATGTTGGTATTATTTCCATTGTACAGAAAGAAGTAGAAAATGAGATACAGAGCTTCCAGAACTTTCCCAGAATGGTAGAGCCAGAATTTGAACCCAGGCCATCTGTCCCCAGAGTTCATACTCATAACTATTTCTTGGCATATATTGTCCAACATAACTTGGCTTACCTAATAAGTGCTTTTTCTGATGAACCCACTCTGCAAGTCAACTTGGAAACATAATGCTTCAGAGGACCAATGTTCTTTCAGCAAATATCTCCAGCAGCTAGGAAAATATGAAAATAGTCGGCCTCTATGATTTGATGTATAAATTGATTTCATTCTTATTTGCCTCAAGAATGTTCTTTAAACACTTCTTTAGCACTCTCCTTAAGCATGTACTTAAGGCTGAGTAGGGAAAAGAGATCTCTGGGAATCTCTTCAGACATTTGACTCTGATGTGGTTAGCACTTAAGAGTCAATGGCATGACCATTACAATAAAAACGATTATCCGTTACTGAGCAATGCCACATAATAGTAATACTTTACTAACATTTTACCTGTATCATCTCCCTAATCTTCGATCTGATGATAAGAGAGGTATTATAACCCCAGGTTTAAAGATAATGAAACTGAGGCACAGAGTTAAATAATTTGCTTTCTAGTGTCCACAAACAAGATAGTGGTAAACTTTGAATTTGAACTTGGGTCAGGAAGATTCCAAAGCTCTTGCTGTTAACTAGTGCAATAGACATGTCAGTACTTAGTGGCATTTGTCTGGATAAGAAGGTGAAGGGCTTTGTGAGGACCTTGTAGAGTATCAAGTTGGCTAGGCTGAACTGCACTTTCCATAATTCACCTTCTTATGTATGTCTAGTGATAGGGGGAATACAGAGACAATTCTTGGGAGATTTGAAGGCCAGACAGGAAACAACAGTCATCTTGTAGTGCACACAAGGTAACAATAATCTTCTAAGTCACCTTGTGATAGGTGTAAAGTAGGGGCTGAATTTACAATTGCATAATTTTCCCTGGATTCTCCTGTTGTCTGACTCCTGGGCCAGGAGTGTGTTCAGTTTTGTGACAAAGGGCCCTGACTTTTTTCCAGTACCAATACCAGTCTCAGGTTTTATTCTACCCTTGTGCAGTTCCAGCTTGTGCCAGTGGCTTCCAGCCTGTGCTTGATAATCTTCCTGACCATCTTCTCTTCCTGATGACCCTCCCCACAGTCATCAACTCGAGCATGGGATGTGGGGACAGCAGTCTTACAGAGTGCTTATCCAGCTTCCACAAGGCCAATTCCTTGCAACCAGCACTTCTAGTTCTGCTTCCCTGGTGGAACCCTAACTGACAGATCCTTCTGAAGATCATCTCTACCATCTCTACATAGTCTGTGCCCCAACATTAACACCACTACTTATATTATTATGCTCCATTTTCCATAAAGATATCTTATTAGATTCTTGCTTATGACATAAACAAGGTAGGGATTCTTATCCCAATGTACAGAACACAGGTCTTAGGAAATTTGATGACTTGCCTGCAGATTGCACAGAATTAGAATATAGACTACTGGACTTTATTTATGTGTCCTCAACTTATTCTGAGATTCAATATCATGACTTTCCAAACTCATGCACATACAAGTGGGTGTTGAATCTCTTGGCCAAGTTTAACCCGTGTGTATAGTTTGGGCTGAAATTTCTCAGTGAAATTATGATGGAGCTTGATTTGGCATTTTCTTCTCTTTGTGTCTGAAAATAACTTGCTAATGAGGTTTAAAAAAATCTATTTCAGGACTTACCCATACAGCTCACATTCCTTTGTCTTTTTTTTTTTTTTTTTTTTTTGGTGTTGGGAATTGGACCCAGGGCCTTGTGCTTATGAGGCAGGCACTCTACCAACTGAGCTATATCCCCAGCCCCACTTCTTTGTCTTTTATTGTCAAATGTGTTAACCTGTCTGGGATGAGGGAACTTCATAGTGTGTTCTTTCCTACAGACCAGTCACTTGGAAGGAAACAGACCAATGTGAAGAGAATCAAGATAAAGCCTTTCAGTGGCTTATACAGCAGAAGTGAATGTTTGCATAACAATGCCATCATTAAAACATAGCTCTAATACTACATTAATACATTAATCTCTTGCCGGTCTATAGAGAAACTTGTGTGTATGCATGTGTGTGTTTTCATTCTTTAAAACAGTTCTTTCTTCAAAAATGCTTTGAAATGACTTAGAGCACAGATGAGCCATAAATACCACCCACCTCACTGGAATATATGCTACCTGAGACCAGAGATGGTCACTAGCATCTGCTTTAAATAGTGCTTAGCACGTAGTAAGTATTCAGAAAAAAAAAAGTTTCTAATTGAATTAAATGAAGAGAAATCATTGAAGAGCATTTCTTTCTTACAATAACTAACAAGTTATAACATTTCACAACTTGCTTTATGATTTTGGACAGTCATATCTTAATGACAACAAAACTGATGATGACTAATGATAATGATAACAACAAACACTCAAATAGCAATTACTGTGTACCACAGGCAGAGTCAGGCACTTTTCATATAATAGCTCATTAATCATCATGAAAAACTTACCAGTGATATTGCTACCCCAAATGAGGAAATCAAGGCAGAAAGTTTGACTTACCCAAGATCACTTGGCAAATTAGCAGTGAAGTCTGAGTCCAGGAGTCTGGGTCTAGAGACTGTTCTTCACCACCACACTCATGCTTTCCTGTGATTGTGGCTCCTAATTGATTTATATTATAAGCCCAGTTTAAGGGCTGGGGTTGTAGCTCCATGTTATGGTGCTTACCTAGCATGTATGAGGTACTGGGTTTGATCCTCAGCATCACATAAAAATAAATAAACAAAATAAAGGCATTGTGTCCATCTACAACTAAAAATAAAGTTTCAAAAACCAGTTTAAGCAATGAATATGTTGATAGCCATCATCAGGTGGTGTGTATTTCATCCCAATTCATTTTTTAAAGTCATGTGTATTATGTATTAGATATGTCATCCCAATTCATTTTTTAAAGCCATGTGTATTATGTATTAGATATGTCTTTATATGCATACAGACAGGCATGTGTATTCACACACAGATGTTTATTCCAATGACCAATCTCTTTCCCAAACTCTGGATAATACTCATATAAGATTAACCAGAACAAGGTAAATGCCCACACATCATGCTGATAATGTTGGGTTTGAAAACTCTTGTTAACCTATTTTGGTAAGACAGAATTATTGTCATAGAACAGAGAAGATAGCATTCAGTGCAGTAATTTGTTCCAGTTTCCCCTAATTTTAACAAACATTTAAATTTCATTTAGTCTAATGATGTTCTTCTTTTCAACGATTAGTTTCCTGTGAAAATATTCAATTTGTTTTTCGTATAAATAATCTTAATTGTGGAGGTATTTCAATTTCATACATACAAACAATTGTATATTGTTACAAAAAATATCTAATATCCATTTTTACATTTTTCCAGTAAACTTTCAAGAGTATGTTAAAAAAAACAAACGATAACAAGGATGAACGATCCAAGTCTAGGAGCTTCCCCCTCAAGTGGCTGCAACTATCATCTTTATGACTAACTGGAATTCCAAACTGCTTCTTGGAAGAAGGTGAAAATGGGAAGAGGAAAAGAGTAGGTGGGGCCACATTGAGGTATGGGTATCATAGGGTGGGAAGGAAAAAAAGGAAGGGTGGAATATTTTGAACAGCTCACATGCCAAAATCATTCAATAGATATTAAGGGACAACCATCTCATCTAGAAATGAGTGTTGCACCGGGTCAGGGCCACCACGGGCACCGTCTACTGTAGCACAGAACCTTTGGGAATAATGTAACTCTCCTAAATTAGCCATCAAGTTTAAACAAATTGAAAAATAGAGCAAAGGAATGATTTTGAAAATTGGGGAGATGGCTGGTCTCTTTATCTCATGATCTCCTTGCTCCCCCACTGCTCCTTTCCCCTGTGTGTTTCAACCACTTTGTTTTCTTGTTGGGCTCCCTCCGAGCAACCCAGGTTCTGCCACATTACCTAGATCATCACACATGGCCCATGAGCCAGAGTCCTGCTTGTGTAGCTCAGTCATTCTCATTTGTTAGGAATGACAGGGTTTCCAAGTGCTGTTATAAAGCTTATCTGCTTGTGTTATTTCTCAATATCAAGTCACAGTAGAAAAACAGAAATCCCCCTGCTTAACGCAGGTAGGATTACACTTGGGAGTGTTGATGACTTAAGCAAAGATTTTCCATCTACGGCCAGAGTGATTGATGGCTTATCCATCTGCAAGCAACCCCACTTAAATCCAGGGTTGAATGGATCCCATCACCTGCAGTTTCCAAACAACTGTATATCTCCCATGCAAAATGGGAGACAACAATAATTCTGGTAAGCTGAAATGCAAAACAACAACAATTCTGGTAAGCTGGCTTTTTATTTCTCTCCTTTTGGTAAACCTGGAGAAGGCTCTGGCTCGTTTGGTTAATTGTTACTTGTGGCTCGGTGACAGGCCATGAGAAGGTCACCAGATTTAGTTTGTGTCTGGTTCCCATGTCTTCTCACAAGCTGGAGAAGGAAGTTCATCCCTGCAACTGTTGTGAATACCAGTTTCATTATCATTCAGATCTAGTGATAAAACTGGACACAGTGGAGTTTTGACCTTTGGAATACAGGGACAATGTTTTTGAGGCAATAAAATGAAAATTTGTCTTAGTGTTTTTTGTTTAATTCTCCCACAATTTATTCAAAGGATTCCTTTCGAGATGACTCCTGTTGTCAATTTTAAAAATAGTATATATAGAGGCTAGGGATGTAGCTCAGTGGTACAGTGCTTGCCTAGCCTGCCTGAGGCCTTTGGTTAGATCCCCAGTACAACCAAAAAAGAACCCTTAAGGTGTACTTTCTCCACTACACCTCCCATCTCCCTCCCTCCCCTCTTTCATCTAAATGTCTAAAGAATAGTTACCATACTAATTGAACTATACTACCTCCCAGGCTCTCATTTGCTCTCACCTAGATCACAGTGATGGCTTCTAATTAGCCCTCCTGCTTCCTCCTCTGGCTCCTGATAGACATATTTTCTACATAATAACCAGAGTAATTGTTAAAAGTAATTCAGATCACATGGCTCCCTTGCTATCAGTTGCTGGTGGCTTTCCATTGTCATAGGAGTAAAATCCAAATATCTTTCTTTGGTCCACATAGTCCCACATGCCCTGCATCCTGCATTCTCTCTGACTCCAATACTTTTTCTAGATCAAGATCCATTCTGTTTCAGGAGCCCTTCCAGTTACCCTTTCCTCAGCATATACCTCTCTTTCCTCATGTATTAGCATGCACAGCTTTTTCTATTCACATTGGTCTTATGTTCAAATTATATTTCCAAGGGTAGATCTCCCAGTTCACCATGCCTAAAGTAGCTGACCATCTCCATTCTCTATCCTATTATGTTGTTATTTTCTTCATAGAATTTATCACTCTCTGAAATTTCCTTATGTATGTTTGTAAACATGTTTTTTGGAAGAATACAAGTGTCATGGGGGTAGTGGCCTTATCCATCATTTTAGTGCAGCTTCTAAAACCATAAGGCATACTCTAGATGCTCAAAAATTATTTGATAAATGGAAAAAAAATCAATGAATATGTTTACTTTAAAGGACGTTTTGTGTAAAGTTGAGAATTTGGTTCTAGCTTTGTTTTTTTTTTTTTTACTTCAAAAACCTTAATCATAATTGCCAGTGCCAATCGGTACTTAGAGAATCATAGAAACTTTTAGTTGGAAATATTGCTCATTTATCATTCCAAGCAGACAGCCCCTGAGCAAGGAGTTGTCTAGCTTCTCTTAAAATATTTTTAGTGTTGAAAAGTTCACTCTTTATTTATGCAGCATGTTCTAATGTTAGACAACTCTATTGTTTTTTTTTCTTAAAATAGACTAAAATCTTTTTCCTATTATGCTGAGTTTTAGACTTAGTTCTGTTCTGAGGAGTTACACAAGGTAAGCCTTCTTTCTCTATAGTACTTAGAAGTACTAAGATGATTCCATGTTGTCTTCTGTGTGTGAAATTTCTTCTGTAAGCTCAGCAATTTCTTACATAATACTTTCATGAGATTCTTCAATGTAGTAATCTTTTGTTTTTTTACAAAAAACGTTTACTTCCTTTTCCTTTGAGTGTATCTTTTTAAAAATATTACCATTAAGTTCTGTCACTTAAAGTGGAAAACAATATAAAACTATTTGAATATAGAGTAAAAATATCAGGAGTCAGAAAAATCATAAAGAAATTGAGCATTGTGAGCATGTCTTAGGAAAGAATGGTTATTATTATTGATGACTTCTTTTTCATTTTGTTCTTTTTTTTTTTAACCCTGTTGAAATTTCCATTAAATAGATTTGAGGAAAAGGAATCATGGGGAGGTCAGTAGATCTCCCCCTTTTCCTTTTTACCACCCATGAAGATGGATGAGCTTCGCAGGTCTAACTTTCCCTCTGAACCTGTCGGACAGCATTCTCTGTGGGAGAAAGGACTTCCCTTGAATGTATGATTCTGCTCCATCTTCATCCCCAAATCTCAATTAATATGGACTATTTTTCGAACACTGAATATTGGCAAAAAAGGCTACATCTCACTCCTTCCTGGATGCTTCTCAACTTCAGTAACATCTACAGTATAAAAACTGGATCCATAAAATAAAAACAAAGTGGTGATTCTCCTTCAAACAGAAGGTTGACCAAATAGCTAATCTTCCCTCCTTGGATTTCTCTGAAATTGTTTTGGTCTGTGCACTTTAGATGGTGTGTGAGTCACTTGGTCATCTTGAAATTGCATGAATGGATGCCAAGAAGCCATTGAAGTCAAAGTAAACAAAGGAAAACACCTAAAATTTTTTTTAAAGTAGCCCCAGGAAGGTTTATTTATTTATTTTTTGGTTCCAAATGACCAGGTTCCTTAAAATCTATTTCTGTATAGCTAAGTTCTGTTTTGAAAACTAAATAAAATCCATGTGATTCTACTTTCTTGAGTGGTAGTGATTATTTCATAGGAATATGGAGTTCTTAAATGGACTAGAGGATCTCTGTAAACAATATTGTCCTGAATATATGGCAATGGATGGTCTGAAGGCCCATGACTCGGGGAACCCTTTGCTGTTGGCACTTGGGCAGGAGAGGGAGGGCAGCTTCAGGAGACTCAAATGGTGGCAATACCCACAGATGTATTTTCAGTCATTGAAGTTTTCATTGCCAACCTCGTAATCAAGGCACAGTGTTGGATGGCACTCCTTGCTTCCACACACACCTCTTGGCCAGCCTCTTGGACTTGGAAAAATGACTTCCTTTCCTGTCCAAAGCTACCCTTAATCTCTATTTCAACCATATAAAATTTTATAGTAGTAGTGATGGCAGATGGACGGTACAAGGGAGACAGAGGGAGGGAGGGAGGGAGAGAGATTTACTCAAATCTGATTCTGAACACTTCATTTGACTGACAAATAGACAACCTCGAGATCTGCTGGACCTTCCTTGAGGATATGATAGTCAATAGAGATGGAACCCAGGCTTATGAAGCTGGAATTCCAAATGTATTGTGTTCAAGATTTTTTTTTTTTTAACTTCAAGGTTATTCTTTTGGGTCCATTTGCAGGAAAATAAAGATTTTAATACCAGGCTTATGATTGATTTTTAAACATTTCTGGAATCCTGTGAAGGTTCCAGAAGGGATAGTTGAAATATTTTTAGTTTTCTCTGATGACTGTGGTGCTTTTATGTGAACAAGGAGACTCCTCTGTGATCTTCCCTAATGAATTGTCCTTCATGGAGTGAAGGATATGCAGGAGGGGTGTGTGCAAAAACATAAATGACATGACAGAGATGCTGTCTGAGTCCAGACATGTTGCAGAGGCTGGAAGCAGAGTTCAAGGGGATGAGCTAGGAGATTATTAGAGTCCAAGGGAATTATTGTATCATCCATTTAATAGTACTCCAGGGAGAAGATGCACAACTTGCTAGAAGAGAAGCCAGAACAGATTTATTTGGTAATGTGTGGCCCTTCTTCCTTGCAACTGGAGAGAATTATTTCTAGATCCATGAGATGGAACTGGCAGATGTATTTTTGAGATTTTTTTTCATTACTGGAATGTCAATGCTCCTCAAGGCAGTACAAGAACTCAAAGTAGATACATGTATCTCTTTGCTAAAGATGACGGATTTTTCCAGTAGACCACTCCGTTACTCCATATGTAGATTTTTTTTTTTTTAACTGAAATGTTCTTGAAGAATCTCTACAGAGGCGGCAGGTAACATGGGTAATAAAAGATACAAGAATTGTGGTAATTGGTGTTCTGTGGTCAAGATCTGTAAATTGCATTCTTTATCTTAAAGATATAAAGTAGTCTTTTTTGAAATAGCTAGTAACGTTTTGTGTCCATTTTAGAGGTAGTACACTTGAAGATACCCTAAACAGTAAGAATTATACAGGAACAAACTTCCGTTACCTTCATCAGGCAATTTCTTTTCCCAGGATAATTGAGGCCTTTGATAATTGCAAGACAGCTTGGGATGGAAAGACAGAAGGCTGAAGTGTGGCGACTTTATTTTTATTTTGTCCTTGTTGTCCTCATTTCTTCTTTGGGAGTTCAGACAGACCTGTCCTTGCTTTGTATTAGACTCACTCTTCCCTTTTTCCATATGGCTACCTGGTGGTGGGAATTGGGTGGGGTAGGGGTACCTGTTCATCTGTATATTATAGTTGAAGTAGTCTTGGGTTAGAATCCCAGCTTTGTGTAGCATTAAGGGATGCCACTCATCTTAGCCTCCTGTTAGCCTAGAAAACAAAGCCTGGGTCAAGCTGTATGTGTTACACTTTCAATGTGAAGAGCCATCCCAAAGAAACAGAAGGAAAAAGAGAGGCAGGCAGCAGAGGAGGAAGAGAATGTAAAGGGGCATGTTCCCAAGCTGGGCACAACTTTTCAACACTGTCATTGGTTCTTTAGGACATCTTTAGAGAGGTGGCATGATTATTGTGTCTCAGAACACTCTTTGTAGGAGAAGGAGGAGAGGAGGATTTATACATCAACTACCATTTGTTGAGAAGCACCACAGCTCCTCTGCATTTCTGGGTCATATGACCTGGTCCTCCTGTGGCCACTGTGGAAAGCTGAACCCTAGTTAGTGGCCACCTCCTCAGTAAGGGACTCTGCATGTAGTGCACATGGCCAGTGGGAGCAAGCCAAGGGCCTTGCTGGTGAGCCTTCCTGCTCTGCAGATCCAGTATGAACCAGCTCACATGTGAACACCAGAAGGTTCCATAGCATATCCAATTACAGTGACTAAAACAGAAGCCTTTGGCAAAAGGCAGGAAGACTCCCGTTGTGAGGTATGAGGAAAGGTGCTTTGATTACATCCAAAAATGACATCAGATACGAGAAGTCTCAGCTAGCCCAGCATGCAGATTGCCACCTCAAGGACAGACATGCACCTTCCTCCATTGAAGATCAAAATTTCCCCTGCAATCCACAGACTGCTTAGTGCTGGGCAAAGTTCCTGAAGGGTCATCAGCAGCTGAAAAAATGGCTAGGTTAAGCCAGGTGGGGATGGAGCAGAAGCTGGGCACAGCATATTATCCATCCTTTCTAAACCTTGGGATTTTTTTATGAGTAATGAACAGGAGCTATTATTATTAATTCCTCTTATCCTCTTGTTCACCATTACATATCTTCTTTCCATAACATCCTCTTTCCAGCTATGTTCCATGCCCAGTTCAAAGCCTATGCACTTGAGGTCTCCTTCCCTTGGAATGGCCTCCTTTACCAGGCTTTAAAAAATACTTCTCTGCTTGTTTTCAGGAACCCTAAAATTTCACCCTCTTGTACAAGGCTTTCTCTGATGGGGGTTACTCTTAGGTATTCCTCCCCTTCCAAGCAAAATTTTTGAGCATGTTATTTATATTCTTCCAATGGTCTTATTTGTGACCCTGCCAATGATTGTATTTGGAATGATCTTGTGAAATGTTGCAAATATTGATTATCAGTATTAATCCCATGGAAGGCAATGGAGTGTTTCTTAAGAGTAGCAGCAGGAGTTCTTTACCCAGAAGGAAACTTGACAACGAGGAAGTAGTAATGATCCTTACTGCTACTGTTTCTCTTCTATTTGCCATTGGTCATTAATGTCTCTCTATTTGCTCTTACAAGGAGAGTAGACCTTCTGCTTAATTCCATGACTTGAAGCTCCTTAAGGGGGCAACAAGATGCCCTATAGTAGAGTAACAGTACACATCATGCCCCTCATACCAATTCCACAGGGACTGGTACTTGACAGGTCAGGGTTATAGTTTGTATCCCAGGTTCTAGAGGTGCATAAGGAAGAGAAAGTTGCCATCTGGCTATTCAAGAGTGGGAAAAGTCAAAGGGTGATTCTGATTCACTGTCGTTAGTGAGGCTGAAAATCAGTATGTGCAAGTTCTGCCATTAAATCTAAGGAGCCACTTTCAGGTTGGTTAATGGGAGGCAAAGTCAAGGGTTAGGAACTGGGTAGACCAGAATAATGCAAGATTAGGAACAACAGAGGAAAGTTTTGGACAATTGCAAAAATGAAGGTGAATTAAGGACCCTATCTTTTATTGGCCATCAGCTGGACAAAATCAGCATGTATGTGATAAAATAGATTGAAAACATAGCACGAAGTAAATCAGATGTATGGCCAGGCTACCCCTGTGTAAAGCCCCTTTTAACAAGGGACACATCCATCCCTCTATCTCTGGCAGTGCTCAAGAACTGAACTATACTTGTTGGGAATTAAACACATATATAAATAACTAGTATAGTAAAGGAAATTAGCAGTAGGTGAATTTGCCTTCTCACCTTGGCTTTTGCTGTGCTGGATGATGCATGAATTTCAAAATCACAGCTTTGTCGATATACACACACCTTGGCCTATTCTTGCCTTAGGCAGAAAGCCATAGAGCCTTTGTTTCACATTGTTTCAGAGCATTTTATGGTCCCTTGTGCCGGGACTCTTGCTTTCTTATTTTCAATATGACAGACTTTCAGTTCAAAGCCTGGATAGTGAAATGGTACTTGGTTAATGTCAAATTTGCTATGAACTTTGCCAACTTCAATGTTCATGTTGTGGAAACTGTGGCTCTTCCCATGGTTTGGATATTTTACGTCTACACATTACATTCAGAAAGCCAGAGTTCAGGCTCATGGAAAAAAAGAGCTAAATTGATGACTAATTTTACATCAGAAGCTCAACCAGAGAAATAGTGTGCTACAGAGTAAGCATGGCCACCCCACCCCTGGCCTTCCGCCCTTTGCTTGAAGTAAAGAGATTTTCAAGTGTCTCTCTGAGAGAGGGTGGAGGATTCACAGAACAGAAGCACAGCTGCCTGGCCCTACAGAGCAGATGGTGCAGATGGAGCACAGGAGGCCTGAAGTTATTGTCCACTGGGCACCACTGCCATGGCTATTGAACAATGCAGCCACTTGTTATGCCAAAGACAATTGTTCAGGATGAGAACAGAATTTTTGTTTTTTTAGAGATCCTTCCTTGGTGATCATGACCTATTGTTTTAATTGCCCACATTTTTATTTTTATACCATAAGGAATAATTTTCATCTCACTCTCCCCATTCCTTTACCAGAACATACAGAAATGTCCATGCTCAAAATGAAAGGGTCTTGTTTTCTTGGCTGAATATCAAGATTTTTCCAGATTGTCAACTCCTTAAGAGGGGAGAAGCATAAAAGCCAGCTGTAGAAACCCAGAAGTGACCTAACATGATCCAGGTGTTTCTAGTTTTCTTAGGAAAGAAAGCGAGTGTATATGTGATGCCTGATTGACCATATCTAGGGGACACTGCCTGATAACATTAGCTTGCTGATCACAGTTTCGATAGTGGATTTTGAGTCCACAGTGTGTAAGAGTTATATCTGATGGATCAAAATTGGTTTTGTAGTGGTGTTCTCAAATGTGACTTTGCATTTATCCTCTTTCCATCTTGTCCCCTGCACATAAAAAAGGATTTTGAAGTAGTAAACTTGTAAAAGAAAACATGGGAGAGAATGCAGGGGAAAAATGGGTTTTAGTCTCAGTTCTGTCACTTGCTAGCTTGCTACGTCTGTGGGCAAGTCTTCGATTTCTCTCATTATTTTTTATCCATAAAATAATGTTGTCTTTAATGCTCTTCAATAAAATTAAAACATTGTGTTGAAGCAGATTTATTTGTACAAATAACTTGGGGAAAGAATGAATAAATACGTGTCTGCAGCTTTACCTGCTGAGTCTGTAGTAACATTTGGATACACCATCCAGGGACTGGATATAATTTATATTTTTAGGTTGCATTTTTAAATGGGTCAAAATTGAACTAGTTTGGCAGAATGAAATCATTTCCTAGAATCAATACCAAGCCACCTACCAAAATCTTCCTTACGCACCCTCAAATGCCACTTACTTCTCCAGGCATTTCTAGGTCTTTTAACCTGGAGTGACTATGGCAGCTGTTGCATGAAGTTACAGCTATGGATAGTGGTCATCTCAGGAACATGTCTGTCTTCTCCCAGAGGCTGGAGACCTAGTTGTAGTTGGCTCGTTTTTTCTGTGGAGTATGCATCGGAGAGGAAATAGTGGAGCTACTGAGGAGCCTGTTGGTGGAGGAAGGCCTAGGAAAAGGAAATCAAGTCAGAGGCAGAGAACTGGATTGCAGGCTTGCTCCATCACTACACTGCTGCATGTGGCCTTGGACGAGTCACTGAGCTCTTGGAGTCTTTGCTGCCTCCTCTGTATGGGAAGAGAATGGACTGGGTTGGCTGTTAGGATCCCAATCCCACAACATTAAGTTTCTAATAGTTCCTGTTTTATGCCACCTTCACCTAAGGTAAGGTGCTAAGAAGAATTTCAGGCAGGTTAAGAAATGTGTGAAAGTGAGTACCACCTATGTGGTGATTCTGAGACAGTAAGAATCTATTCTATTTGGAGTGGTAAGGACTATTTTCCATAAATATGGGGCTCATGATAAAAAATTTATTGCAATGCATCTGTAGACAGTGTCTCAGAGGATAACTTAAAATAAAGAAACCAGTGTCAGAGGAATAAGCCAAAACTACTTCCACCCGACTATGACACAGATTGCGAAACACGTTATAGACAAAATAAATATGAATGCCAATTTTAATTGTTTTATTTCAGTAGTTATTATTTTTAAATGTTATCACATTTCTTTTTTCACATTTTTCATATCAAAATGATTTGGAATTATCCCTGAAAATTGAAGTGCTCTTTAAAATAATATTGTATGAAAAGTATTTTTTTATTATGGAAAAGGATAGAACTTTTTGATTGTGCTGGGTTAATTTTAGTTCCAAATTGCAGAACCTTCCCTTGTGGAGCTAAAGAAAAGTTGGTAGACACTTAATTGTACTCTCCAAGAAGGGCATACTGCATTGAATTATTTTAATGCTGGGAACTTTGTAATTGATTGAGACCTCCGTAAATTGATCTTAGATCACATATGTAAACATTCCACTTCTCTATCCATTGTAACAATCTGCATTATAAAGTTCCTCAATTTTGTAATCCACTTTACCAAGATTGACATTTTGTCTTCTTGGGGACCAAGGGAAAAAATCCTCAATAAATTTCAAGTCTCTGTTTTCTTTTCTCTTAAATGCAGTGGAATCTTTACCAGATGAAGTCACCCCTTAAATGAGTGAACAATTTCCATTGTCCAGTTGTCCATGTAAATTTAAAGCTGAGGGTGTTTTTGACAGCTTTGTTAACTTAGCTCTTTTTTCTCTTGCTGGTAATTCAAGTATAATTGAGGTCTAGTGTTGAGCTTTAAATATGTTCTTAAGACTTGAAAAGGAAGCTTGACGAGGCGTGTACTAGAGCATAACCTCTCAATTATTCACACATTTATTTGACTGTAATCACCAAGGCCTCTCGTTGTAAACATTATGAAGACTTTTATAACCAGGCATTGATATGAGCTAATAGGCAGTGAATTACCACTCAAATGATGAAACTACAAATAGTAATCAGAATACGATCAGGGTCATCAATCATAATTAGCACCATCATTGTTCACTTCTAAAATCTCTCATGCTGTATCAAGTCATATTTTAGTATTAACTGAGTAATTTCCAAAACTTCAACTCATAAAGGCATGTTTGAGAATGACTCTAGAGCCCAAAACTATACTCTGCCTTAGTCAAGGACAAGGAGAACGACTGTTTTTTCGTGTCTTGCCGTTTTAGATTCAAATGGCTCGGAAGTTCTCACTCTAGCATTTAGCATAATCTAAGAGTTGTGTTTAGTAAGATGTCCAAAATTGAATTCTGCAAGTCTGATGACACCTAACAAGATAGGAGGAAAATCCTGCAAAAATGGGACTAGAGATCGGTACCTCCTTTTGTCCTTTCCACCCTTCCTGCTTACTATCAATAATTGAGTCATTCAATAAATATTGTGCCAAATACCGTACTAGGCTCTGGGAAACCATCTGCATTTTGATACAGGTTTGCTATGCAATTTTCCTATTTGCCAAAAACTCTTGGGGTAAGCAGCAACAAAATGATTTATTTTCAGCTCTAATGAACCAGGAAGATGTCTAGGTTCTGTTGTGGGTTGAAAATCACATGCAGTTTATTATAGATTCACTTAATGCATGCAAAATTATACCAACAAATGATCCACAAGAACACAACAAAGTTTGGGCATTATTTTCTTGGTCCCTTCTCACTAATGAGAGTTGAAAACTCCAGATCCAGGGTAGCTGAGGAAAGACTAATACTTATACTGAAAATAGTAGTTGATACTAAGAGCACATCGTTTGGATTTTGAGATTCTCCTCAGGTCCTCTAGTGGCTGTTGCTTCTCTTCTAAGTGTTATCCTTATTCTTTTGTAGATTATTCTTTTACAGTCATTTCCACCCATCAGGTCCCTCAGAACATTTGCCCCAAGTGTCTTTGAAGTACAGTCTCATCGTTGTTGCAATCTAGTTTTAAACAATCTTATTTCCAAGAGTTCCTTGCTTCATCCATTTCAGTCTGAAAAATGCCTGCCTTCAGATACTTATTAGCAGGGAATGCCTTATTTTTTTTTTTCCTGTGACCTCCTAAAGTATTTTTTTTAATTAAAAAAATTTTAATAAGAAAATGAAGGGGAAAATTTTTACCTCTAAATTATTTCCAAACTGAAGTGAAAACAGAGTTCCCCATTGGTTTGAAGCAGCTGCCATCACATGTCCCATGTCTGCTCTGTGTCCTTGCTGACAGCAGCAGCTTACTGTGTCATGGTTAGCTATTTTTATGCCCTCTGTGTCATGAGCTGGCTTGGCTTTCTCCCCTCTCAGACCCTACTGAGTCAATGACTCCCTTGTCCAGCAAGACCTGGATGGATTGATGGGACACATATGATCCTAGGATGGCCTGTCCATAGGTTTGCTGAAGACCCACAGCAGTTCTGTCTGATTGGAAAAGAGGAGACACCATCTCTTTGATATCTTGTTGGAATTTAGAAGCAGGGAAATTTGGAAAGTGGGCAGGTGGGCTTTGAAAAGTGACTGAAAAGGTTGCAAGGTAGCTTGGGATCAGGAAGCAATGACAGGCTGAACTTATGAGGACGAGGAGAAGTCATGAGTTGAGGTTAGTACAGTCCCATATGCAGACTCAAAATAAAGCCTCCTCAGTTCCTGACTACTTTGTCTTCTAATTTCAGTTCAGCCATATCTCTTACCTTGGGGCATCTTGAATCAGCCTCCTCTATCCTTCATGACCAATTGAGTCTTGCTAATACGAGCAAAAAGTTTGATGAAGTTTTGTTGATGATTGTGGCATTATGACTAATAGTATTGCAGCAACCAAGGGAAGTCAACAAAAAAAACAAAAAATAAAAATAAAAAATGGCATCATTGCCTCCTGCTACCTTTTTCCAATCATGAAAATTTCTTCTAAATGCCTTGACATTGGAATGTAGTTAAAACCCACCAGAAATTGTTTTCTCCCTTCTTGTCAATATCCATTCAAACAAACAAAAGTCAGATGTCACCAATATTAGAATTCAAAGGTTTATACTATGTAGTTGTTTATTATTTTATTTAAGAGAATGCTTTATGGAACCAGCAAGTTGTTTTGTCTGATACAAAAATTATGATGTAGTTGTGTGCCTAGTGTATGACCTGGAAACCATGAGACACTTGAGTTTCATTCTCATGGTATGTTGGCTATCAGTGTTCTGATGGTATCTATGTGGAAATGCATCTTCTTTGGAGTAAATGGAAGCAAGAGTGTTTTCGAGAGCATTTATATATCCAAATACCTCACTTTTCATTTGTTGGTTCCTTCTCTATAGACTATTGTTGGGCAATGGGGTGTAACGAAGCTTTGATTTTGGCAGGTAGGATATCACTCAAAAGTAAGTAGGTCTTCCCAAAGAAGTTGCTATGTTCACTCACATGTTTCTTTCATGCAGTGCACTTGTCTTTTTTTGTTAGCTTTCCCTCTTTTGTCATTGTTGCTCTTTCCTTCTTCAGGTTTTCCTTCAGTTACCTTGGAAACAATAGATGACTTAGATTGGAGTGGAGTGTAACACTATCTGTAAACTAAAATGAACATCTTCTAGGGATATCTGCATGTGGTCCAGTGGGGTGACAGGCATTGATGTGTTCTTTTACTCTCCATGTGTTTGGTCTATACTGGTCATCTGTATTTCCCATCAGTCCCTCCAACTACACACACACACACACACACACCCCACAAACTCATCCTAATGTTAATTGAGTTAGAAACTGCATTTGTGTTCAAACAATGGAAAGGCAAAAGTTCCTGGGATAGAATATTTCTCATGGCAATTTTTTTCCTTGAGAATTTTAAGCTATGGTAAGCATACTGAACTTGGTGCTGGAGGCAGCCATTGTAGTGAGAAGAAATATTACTTGACTCATTAGCACTGTGGGAGTGCCATGAAAGGGTCCATGACCCATAGCCCATCTTGCTTTAATAATGGCTTAACACTCGTAAAAGATTTTTAATGGCTACATGAGACATATTTAGATATTAAACGCCATTCCTCTTCGTTGATTCACAAGCCCCAATGAATAGGACTCCTTTGCCACTTCCAAAGTTGAAGAAATGTGCCTGGTTTCTCACGCCAATGAGTGAACCAAACAAACCCACAAACGGAAACACCTCAATTCTGCCCTGCTAACCCATTTGCAAACCTGGGAAATACAAATCTCCCACTCTTGTTAGCTCTTGAGCTTGCTGCTTTGGAAATAAAATTTTTATCTAAATTTATCAACATTTATATTTAGTATCTGGGAGAATTAGAGACACGTAGATGTATTAAGACTTTTTTTTTCTGAACACAGCTTTGTTTTTATCATCTGTTAATTCATTTGCTTTGGTCACCTATTCATAGCATCAACCTCCTTGAAAGAGCATCATGTGCTTATATTTAAATTTGTACAGACTGATACTAGCTCATCTGTATGTTTAGATTTCAGTATGAACTCAATGTTGATGCCAATGCTATTTTCCCAAGGCCTTGTGATGGGGTGTAGCATTCCATGAGAATTGATACTGTTTGTTTAATGAGAGGGTTCCCCACCCTCAAGGTCAGCACCTGGCATCTTCCTGCCTAATTGCATGATAGTTCTCTGAGGATGACAAGACTCAAAAGAACTGAATTTGCCTTTGTTTCTTTCCTTCTGGTGCAGTTGTCATTTGGAGATGCTTTTATTTATAAAAGGGAAAATTGAATTACAAACTTCCTGTCCTGAGTAGAGCTGCCTGGGCAAAGTGATGGTAGAAAGGTGTGTTAGAGCAGGGAGCTAGGACATTCGAGCCTAGAAGCACTTGGGATTGGGCAAACTTTGTAGTACTTTTGAAATATTTGGGATTCTGCAGAGCCCAAATATATATTTTTTTTCTCAAAGCACTATTGCCCTTTCAATTTCCAAAAACATGTATATTTGAGGAAATTTTAATCTGTATATTTTGGAATCATTTAATCCTCCTTTATCAAAATATTACATGGTAAATACTAGCTCTGGGCTCAAGAAGCTTCTTGGGGTTTTTGATAAGTAGTGTTCTTTTTTGACATTGAATATGATAAGTAAAATTTGTTTTGAACGAACCCAACCCAGAGCTTCCTTCCTAAATCACCTCTCAGCCAGTGTGGGAAGCCTTACACATGTCTTGTGTAAAGGACTGATGGGGACAAGGCTTTTGAGGAGCAAACTCCTCATAAACAGGTCTTGCATTTTTACCAGACCTTTTCCATCAAGACCTCCTAGCAACCCATTTAGCTCATCCAGGTTTGATCTCTCGAAAACCATAGCCCCAAGTTTGTCCCAGTCTATAAGTTAGTCCCAGGTTCATGGATTTCTGAATTTCATAATTCTCTTTTTGTTCAAAGTTATATTTTGCTCATCATGTGGCTTTATGCATTCATTTTTATCTTAAAACATTGCATTGAAATATTTATATTGATTCCTGAGATGTTTGGTTCCTTAAGTTTTGTACCCGAGGTCAGAATATCGTAGTCCTTGCACTGGGCCTCCCCGCCTCTTCTTCAATCCGGCGATTTGAGGCCAGGGTGCCATGTGGGCAGGGCACAGTGGTTGAGAAATTCTGCTCTAGCCCATCCCTGACTTTTGGCTCGGCTAGGTTTTTCCTTCCTGGTGACCAGTTGGCCTGTACCCAGTGCATCTACTCATGTGCTGCTTCTTCCACAACTCTCAGAGTTCGTGTTGAGGCCTTGGAGTTTGTAATTTCTCTCTTGGCAGAAGTTAACTATAGAGTACAGAATAATAATAGAATAAAGATACTTGTTCCCAGAACCTAGCCTTTTTCTATCAAAATGATTGTTTCATTTTCATCTAACATAGAATGAAAATAAGAATTCCATTCATTGTATTATTCCTCCCAGAGGTCCTTACGAGTAGATTCTGAACCAATGGAAAGGGAAGACATTTGGTTGAGTTCACACAGAGCTTGTTGTCAAGGCTAGTTTTAAATTCAAGGCATTTATATTTGCAGCTGAAGGCTTCGTTAGAGGAACTGTTGCCAGCAATGACTGAGAAACACTATGTTCTGGTTTGAGCATTGTCTTAGGTGCACTGTGTCATTTCATCCTTACAACAGTCTCCTATAATCCTTATTTTACAGATGAGAAAACTGGGGCTGAGAGATGTTGACTTCCTCAGGATTACGCTGAGAGATATGGTGGAATCCCAAACTTTCTTAACTCAGAACTCTGATTCCATCCATTGTTCTGCACACCTCCTCTCCCATAGTGTACACACTGGGAAGAAGTCAGTTTCCCCTCTTTATGGAGCATAATGGTAATGGTGTCTTCCAAATTAAGACAATGAATGAATAAAATGCTCTAATCGCTTCATTAAAGTTTTGGTTTCTGTGTTGTTTTTTTTAGATTCCAATGGGGGTGAAAAATATCCTTGGCTTATGAATTCCAGCAAAGCCAGGTTCTTTTCCTTTCCCATGTCACAACCTTCACAGTGCTTTTCTTCTTGAGTTCAGAAACCAAGGTTCATCAGAGCAGCTGCCCCTGATCTGGTTTCCACAGGTCTAGATGGAGTACGACAGATAGCAATTTACTATAAGTGCTTTGGGGATGGGTTGAGGGATAGGAAGTTCTAAAGCATTCACATTCATTTGGCAACAACAAAGATGCCTGTCTGCCATCCCTTAAGCCCTGGGTCTAGACCTACAAAGCATTCTTCACTGGCTCTGCTCTGAGCAAGCTGTGGACTCTCTCAGGAATTTCTGGCAGATCTGCTGTAGTTGTTCTCCTGGTGAAAGCTTCTCCCCTGACTTCTGAAGCTCCACTGAGAGCTTTCCCTAGACTCTCCAACCAAGACCAATGTCTCCAAACTCAGCCTATTTTTTGCATCTTTGATTTAGAGAACATGGTGGCTCAGGTATTGCCAAGTCCTACCCTCGTGTAGACTTCCTGACTTGGTGAAGTTTGAATGAGGAGGCTTTTTAGGA